>NPFG01000653.1:0-17301 GCA_002288965.1 Xylaria sp. MSU_SB201401
GTTGAGGGGGGGAGGGGGGGGGGAGTGGTTGTAAGAAAGAAAGTGTATTGTTGATGGAGTAGAGGGACGAATAGGAAGGAATATCGGTTCCTGGGGGTGATTAGGATCCTAGAGGCGGGATTGGGAAATAGAATGGAAGGGAGGCGGACTGGCACTGGCACTGGCAGTCTTGGTAGATACCATATTCAATTTGATATTGTTATTGCTTTGACTTCATTGCATTCATTGCATTAACTATTGTGTGTTTTTATAGGTAAGTATTAAGCCCGTGAAGTGTGAGGTGGTGGTTTATGAGGAATTAGAAACTTCTCGACTCCTATTAAGTCCGTATGAGATATAGAGGATGTAAGTTAACGATGTTCGATGGTGTCCTCTAGGTTGAGTGCCAATTTTTTTTGGTTGTTTCGTTGCTTTTTTTCCCTTCCCCCCCTCTTTCTCGTCTCTGTTGTCTTGTCTTCCCCCTCTATCTTCCGTCATCTATTCTCTATCAGCACTCATGCCGCTAACTTGCCGCTGCTGCTCCTGTCCGTATTCCTCGGTCTCGTGGACTCGAGTGAGTGTTCTTTCTCCCTGCTAGGAACTTCTTATTTGCGTACATACATACATACATACATACATATCATATGGGTGGTAGGTACTTAAGTAATTATCACTTTTCCGTGTTGTTCCCTGCTTCGGCGTGTCGACTGGCTAGCTAGCTGACTATTTTACTTATTTTATTTGGTATACTTCTTTACCTCTCTTCTCCTGACGATGGCTTAGAGATAGCAGTGGTAATAGGACCAGTGGTGATAGTCCCGTACGTGCGCTCGCTGTTGCCTCGTCCTTGTGCTCCTACGCGCTCCCGGTTTCCGTGTGTGGCGCGGAAGTGCTTGGGTAGGTAGTTGCGGAGGTGCCTATTGGGGCGATTTTGGCTACTAGTGTTGTTGTTATTGTTGTTGTTATCGGTGTTGAATAGGTAGCCCATGTCTTCTAGGGATACGCCTTTTGTCTCGGGGTAGAAGAGGAGGATTATCTGATTCGTATCATGGGGGTTAGCTTATATATATATATTGAAAGATGTGTTGTTGTTTCTCTTCCCTCTGTAGCTAAAATTCCTTCGTGAAAGTTGAATATGGGGGAGTGAAAGGGAATGGATTGAGTAAATCAAGTAAAACAAGGAAGTGTAGATGAGCTAGGAGCCTGCGTACAATGAAAGGAAAGATTGTGGGAAAACGTACCGGGATACAGGTAAAGTTGATAGCCATGAAAAAGAAGTATATATTCGACCCGATCGTCTCGATCCCCACGGGCCACACCTGCGCTGCGACGATGGACCCGATGGACGTCCCCGAGGCGGAGAAATTCAGACCTCGCGCGCGGACTGCTGTCGGGAAGATCTGAGATGGAAGTTCATTTTAGCTTTCTTTTTCTCGTTTGGGGGTTTGAGGAGATATTGCGTATAGGTGAAGGGAAAGAGGAAGAGGGGCATAGTGAGGGCGAGGGCGAGGGAGAGAAATAGTGAGAGGAAGAGAGAGGAAGAGGAAGAGAGAGGAAGAGCGGAGAATCACCTCTGATCCGTAGACCCACGCCGCGGGCCCGAAGCCCATGCTATACCCCAACGCGTACACGAAGATGAAGACGACGCAAACGATGTCGGCCCCGCGGTTCGTGTTTTCGGGGTAGACTTGGCCGAGAACTCCGTTGATCTGTTTGTTGTTGAAGAAAGATTTTGTTAGCGTGGGGATTATACGTGGCATTATGTGTGGGATTATGCGATGGGGGGCTAGAGTGGTGGTTTGGAATGGTGGTTCGGGGTGATGTCGAGTGTTGAGGATATACGTACTAGTAACGCAAAGCCCATGGCGAGTGTCCCTGATACGAGTGTGACGCGTCGCCCGAGCCGGTCGATGAGCATCATTTCAATGAGCGTCATGCCGATTTTTAGGGTAGACTGTGACAGCTATGTTAGAATGGATTATAGCCGCGCATAGGGGTTAGACTGGGTGAATAGAGAGGAAGCTCTGTTACGAGAGAGTTGATCTCTGGACGAATAAGATTTCACGTCGTTACAAAGGAGATATCCTACCTCGATACCACCCGCTAGTAGAGCTATACGCGTAGATAGCCCAAGTCTCTCAAGAAGCGTGGGAAGGTAGTATTTCATCGCAGCTGCACCGCACTATACGTAACTCAAAATATCAGAATCCAGCTCCGATTCAAGCTCACGACTAGGACCGACTCACCATCTGCGCCATAAACTGAAGAAGCGAAGCCCTCCACAGCCGACTAAACAGATCTGGATCCCGGAACAGTGAACGCCAGCTTGTAGCACCCTTGTACGCCTCGACGTCGTCGCGAATGCGCGCGAGCTCGGCGTGGATCTCATCGTTCGTGAAACTGCCCTCGCGTAGCCAGTGCAAGGATTCCAGGGCCTTATCGTGGTCGCCGTGTTCTACTAGCCATCGGGGTCTTGTGCCGGGGAAAAGGGAGGTTAGTAGGCTTTCCTTTATGGATGGATGGGAATTGATAGTTGGATAGAGCGTGGTCTCCAGAAGATTTTTGGTTTTTGATTTGTGACTTACGTCTCGGGGAGAAAAGGCAGGCCGACGCCGAAGATGAAGCTTGGGATCAGGTTGATGGCGAGCGAGAACCGCCAGGATATGTACTGGCCGTAGGCCGTATCGCTCCAGAACGTCACTCCGTATCCGACCCTGGAAGTGAGCGATCGATCGATCAGCTAGGTTCTGGGTTTCGCTGTTGTAATCTTGTGCGCATGAGCTGATATGGTGGCTTACCAGAAACCGGTGGCTAGACCTACGACAAACCCGACGTGGTTCAGCACGACGTATTTTCCTCGCTTGCCGGCTGGGGCTACTTCACTGTGAACGAAATGTAGTTAGTAAGTACGTGGGCTTATGCTGAGGAGTTCGGTGTCATGTCGTCTGCGCTGAGAAGCCAGTTATGCTCACAGTGCCTGCAATACACTAAGGCTCAAGAAACAGGTCGATCACTATTCGTCTCATATAAAGGAGTATCTTACCTCTGATATAGCGGTACAGAGGTAGACACCATTCCGATACCGAGCCCAGAGGTGATGCGTCCCACGATCATCATCGCGTATGCCCTAGCGCCAGACTCAAGCGCGATCGCTATAGCCACGACGACAATGCCAGTTAATGCCGCGTATCGGCGTCCTAGCCGGTCACTTACCGGGTGAGATATGAAGATGTAGCTCACCCATGTGCCCAGGTAGTATATAGCAGTTATGACGCCCTTTTCGGACGCTGTTGGATAACCCATGGCACGCCTGAAGCCTGGGTGTACGAGGACCGATGATAGTATGCCGACATTATATCTAGAACACCCCAATTGGAGTCAGTGGTTTTATTCATTATATCTTCCAAAAAAATTCGGTAGCATATTCCCTTTTTAGGATCTGGGCTAGCCGTGGAGGTAGGTAGATGGTTTTTGAAGACAATGGCGTTGAAGAATTGCGATGCAGTGTCAGTGTATGTCAAGGCTTTGCGCCATCGCTTTGGATGGTCCTATAACTCAGTGTTTTGAAAAATGTTCTTGAAAAGTTGAAGCTCCGATGTACTCACCCCCAAACGAAAGACCCGAGAGCGAAGAAGATGCACAGGAGGTGCAGTCGCAGGACTGCTTTACTCGGTGTCTTCATTTTTATCCGACTTTTTATGTGAAGATGAAAATCTTTAAACCATTCCAATGTATTTCAATAGCGCATTAGTGAAAGATAGAGAAAGTATCTTAAGATTTTCAAGTGAAGACTTCGTCAATCCGACGCGTTGGGGTCGCCAAGCTCATATAAATCAGATAGACCGAGGACATTCTCGTGCAATGCCGCCGCGAGCTTGCCTGTCCCGCCTGTGACCCCAATATTCCTCCCAGAGTTCGTCGTACTATTCCCCGCATACAACGACACGACGTGTGCCGCTGTGCTTTGTGTCGTACGTGAGGGTGGAAACGAATGCTCGAGTAGCGTGCGACCCTCGAGACGTACATCGCAGACTTTCATTCCGCTCCCTCCTTCATGAGATATGTTATGAGCAGGGATCACTGCCATATATGAAATTGGTAAATCTAGAGGGCTAATTGATTGGGCCAGGGCCTAGGGGTTGGAGTTTGATGGGAATAAGACCAGAACTGCCCACCTGGCCACCGGATAAATGTGTGGTAGTCAATATAGCCCCATTCGTTGCGTCTATATTCGATATGCTTTTCTTGATTTTAATCGGGACGAAGTTGCAATTTATTTTGCGGAGCATGGATAATGGGAAAATGCGATCAGACATCATATGGACAATCGTGGTAATGGCGGAACATACCTACTTACCTACGAGGTGATCACACGCAAGAGTAGGGTATCTAGGAGGAACTCTTACGCAATGTGATTCTTACTACTTCGCATCAGCTTAGACTGAACCGTTTCTAAAAAGTCGATATTGAAGCTAATGGATCAGATTGCTTGCCCTGAAAATTGGAAATTGAAATACTTGGACTACTAAGTGACTGAATGCTTATCAACGAGGACGACCTGGATAAGTTTTACCGTTACCCAGTCTCAACATGACTCGAAACGTAGCTGGAAGGGGAGAGACAGCATCTTCGGCAAATGGTAAGCAATAATCACGTACAGCCATACCTATCCAAAACGATGACACACAACGTGAAACTGACCGCGCTCGTTTTCTTAAGATACCGAGAGACGAACTTCCAGGATAGCGCCTGCGCCGGATACAGCATGGGAAGATTCCCAACCTGCCGGATCCACGAATGCGAACAAGACAGCTGTTGAGGTTCGTTGGAGAGATCTACCAAACAAAGACCAGCTATTCATACTGGCCCTGTGTCGGCTATCCGAGCCCTTATCTAACGTCTGCCTGCTCCCGTACATTTTCTATCTTGTACGCTCCGTGCTGCCCACCACAGAAGACGACAACAACAGTCCCACCGAAAATCCAGCAGCCCGCATATCCGAGTACTCGGGCGTTCTCGTAGCGGCATTTCCCCTAGCGCAATGCATCATCAGTCTCCCCTGGGGCCGCCTGTCCGATAAACATGGGAGGAGATTCTCCATCATAGGAGGACTCTTCGTCTCCGTGATCGCGAACATCGGGTTCGGGCTCTCGAAGTCCTTTGGCGCGCTGCTTTTCTGGCGGATACTCGCCGGCCTCGCGAACGGCAACGTGAGTATCATGAGGACGGTGACGGCGGAGGTGGTCAGGGAGAGGAAGTATCAGACGAAAGCGTTCCTTCTACTGCCTCTCGTGTTTAACTCGGGGATGGTGTTGAGTTTGGCGTTAGGTGGATGTCTCGCTGAGCCCGTGGTGAATCTGCCTGGACTGTTTGGTCCCGAAGGGATCTTCAATTCAAGCGGTAATCCTGATGGCGTGGCATGGGCCCTCGAGTATCCGTATGCATTACCGGCGCTCTTAAACGCATTTCTCTTGGGTACGGCGTTATTCCTTGCTGTCTTGGGTCTGAAGGAGACACTCCCTGGGAAAGAAGAGCACAGCGACTGGGGTCTTAGAATGGGAACGGCAATCGGGCGATTTGTGATGCGCCTATGGAATAGGGGGCCAGGTTATCATAAATACACCATGATGCAAGATACAGAGGAGGCTGATTTCTTGAACGACAACCAGCCCAAGCCTGAGAAAGCAGAACCGTCAGTTGCTATGAACGAGCCTACGAAGATGCCATTTCGCACCATCTGGACCCGAAGGGTTATCTCAGCACTGGTATCATTCGGCCTCCTGCCACTGCATAACTCAGCATTCATGCACATATTCCCAGTATACCTGAGCAGCCCCCCAGCAGACAACACCGAGGCGACGTTCTTCGCCTTCTCGGGCGGTCTCGGCCTGCGGTCCGCGACGATCGGGATCTGGCTCGCGACCTTCGGCATCGGCGGCATCCTCCTGCAGCTCTTCATCTACCCGCGCCTGCAGAAGCGCATCGGCACCCGCGGCGTGTTCCGCATCGCGCTGTTCCTGTTCCCCGTGACGTATCTCGCGGCGCCGTATCTGTCGCTATTAGCGGGGGATCACGAGGCGAGGTGGGTGTTCCTGGGGCTCATCGTCTGCGCGCAGATCATGGCGCGCACGATGGCTATACCTAGCACCGTCATCTTGCTTACCGAGGCTGCTCCCGCTAGGACGGTGTTGGGAACTATTCACGGGGCGGGAAATATGTTGGCTAGCCTTGCGCGCGCAATTGGACCGGCTGTTGGGGGGTATGTGTTTGCTTTAGGGGTAGATGAGGGGGTGATAGGACTTGTGTGGTGGCTATTCTTGGTCGGCGTTTCTTTGTGTGCTTTGGTATGGTCATATCTAATGGAGGGGAATAATAAGTGATGAGTCTTAAGTATGAAGTAAGTGCTTGAGATGAAAGGGAGGTAGATGGAAAAAGGAATGTTGGCCACCGAGGGAATCGAACCCCCGGGTCCTAACGATGCAGAGTAAGGATAGAGACGCTTTGCCGCTAGATAATCATATTGGATAGAGAATGCTTCGCTAGACCACTACCAATGCGGCCATCAGTGCGTAAAACTAAAGTATATTATATACCTGGTTATTGTGCTCGTCCAGCCGTGTAGAGCTGCTGGTCTAAACCTTGATCTGGTGCGAAATCTAGGTACTTAGATATTTAATGGTAAGTGGTATCGTTGTATTCGACAGTAGAATCTCCATGGTGTATACAGTACTGATAGATTTGACATAGAGCAAATATGGTGACCGGTGTCTACATTCATCGGCATGCCAAATGTACTATTGATGCTGAAAAGAAATAAACATCTGCCTAGCGGAAGATTACTCTGAAACGGCTTTCATTGTCCGTGGCTACAAGACGAGTATTCATCGCTATTACGATTAGGCGTTATAGATAGACCTAGAAGCAGCATGGTTGGATGAAGCGTAGTTCAATTCAGGCTAGAATATCCCCCAGGCATCTGCTCGTTGCCCGTATGTACATCTTCAGGTAAAGAGCTCAACGCAATCAAAGATCTAGGTCAAGCCATATTAGTAAGGTATTTCTCATATCCCTGGGATCATTGAGTTATGCTAAAACTACTTACGAGGTTCGGATTCAGGAAGGGGCTTGTACTACTGCTGCCAGAGATAGAGCTGATAGTAATGGTGTTTGAACCAGCTACCAGAGTGCCCGAGGGAATATTCACGTCGTACACCTCGCCATAGCCGCGGTACGCGCCACGAGTGACTCCACGACTGTCAATCTTAGTAGGCGCTGCAGGACTGGGGCCAGACCAGGAATTCACTTTCGCCTGGGGCCGGGAGCCGGAGAATGACAAAGTCGTCGCGATCCGCAGCGTCGCTGCGCCAGGGGCAGAAGCAAGATTGAACTTGATGGTTACGGGGTTATTCACATTCTGAAAGAGCGCCATTGGGAACTGCCCGACTGACGAGGACCCGACAGTGTACGTCACGGGGTTCCAGGCGCTCATGCGGCCGTCGGACGGGTGCATGCGCAGAAACTTATCGGCGTTGAGGAACCCCGTAGGCTGTCCGTCGTACTCGCCGATCTTCCAGAGCGAGTTGTGGCTCGCCATGGTACTGGCGATGTTTTTCGAGGTCGTCGCACCCGCACTGACGCTCACGCCCGTCACGGTCGCGACCTTGTATTCACCCTGATAGAGCACCATCGTGTAGGACCCGGTTTTCATCGCTGGGGACTTGAAGGCGCCGTTGGAAGACGCGATGGCCCAGTATTGCGCGGCGGAATTGTACCAGTGCACCACGGCTTGCAGGCCGCTGGGAACGCCCGAGGCAGTTCCCGATACGTATCCGCGTGATGAGGTCGGCACGAAACCCTTGACGTCGAGCTCGGAGAAGAAAGAAAGATCTGCGTTCTTGACCGAGGGTACGCCGGATCTCGAGAACACCATCATGTAAGGCCCGTGGAGGACATTGTTCGTCCGCCATTCTTCCGTCTTCACGTGGCCGCTGTTCATGTACCAGTAGAGATTCGTGTCGTCGCCGCCATTGTTGGTCTCGATGTCGCGGAAGAAAGGACCGCCAGACGACGACTCGGGCTGCGGCGTCAACATGCACACGTGGATCTGGTCCGACCCGCCGTACACGCATTGCGCGTCCTTGTCTATAAACCTTGTGCTCGAGTAGAATTTTGAGCGTGTCTGGCCATTCACCATGAAGACATCGGAGCCTTCGACGGTAGAGCTGGAGCCGGCGGTGGTTGACACGGAGCCATACGGATACTCGTTGGGCAGCTTTGAGGATTGCAGACGAGCGATGAAACGTAGTTCGCCAATGCTCGGCTCCGCTGTGATGTGTGTGGCCAGATAGATGGTGCTATCGCCGCTCTTCGCCACCAGGTAATGCGTGAGCGTTGAGGTGGCGCACGTCACCTTGACATACTCTACAAATGGATACGGTTATTTCGTCTCGTTGTATGATACATGGCTGAAGAACGATTTGAATTCATGCTGTAGACTCACTTCCGCTGATTTGGGTCACGCTGACTGTTGCGGTGCCGAGCCCGGACGAGATATGGGAGCCTTTGCTCTGACCCTGAAGTTCCACATTGCGGTACTTGATGGACGTGATATCGCAGCTCGTGCCGGTGACGGTAAAGACCAGGGGCTCAGAAGACCCTGCGTCGATGACATAATTATTGCCTGACTTGGTGAAGCCGAAGGCGGCTGATACCGACGAGGCGAAGCCAAGCGCAGACAGCAGCAGCACTGGCAGCAGCATGGTAATCGAATAATAACGTCCTACTTAATGACGAGTGGGATCCGATGCAATTGGTCGCAGCGCAACCATTAACCGGGATCAACAAAGGGACGATAACCTGGATTTGATCCCATCTTATACTACTTGAGGATGAAGTGCAGTAGTGAATGCCTGCGATCCAGGTAAAACGGGCGTCGGATATGTATCAGGTAAATGGAAGATATTCAGGCACAAGTGCACAGCGTTACCATGAATGCGGCGACTGGAGGAGGCGTGAGCAGGAATGGGCAGAACGGAACGTGGTCTTGCGCAGTTCAGAACGAATTGTACCGAGCTCAATAATGAGAATAGACCGATAAATTGTAGACCATCAACTCCTATAATTATGGTTGGAATTCTTAACCCAATATTCTATTGAGCGTAAACAGGGAGGAATATGTAAGAGGCTTTGATGGTCCTACTCTACAGAGAACCTGCCGACTCAATGGCATATAATCAATCAGTCTTCCGGGAAGATCGTGGTAAAGTGTCTCGGCGAGCCATGAGTTGTATGGAAATCATACTCACTCGTTGTCGTTGAACGGCTATCCGCGAGCGGCGCGTAGATTGGTGCGCTTATGCGACTTCATTTTCGCAAGGCGCTTCACCGAGGAACAATATACAGCAGCATTATTGTTTGTCCGAACGATGCGGGGTAGATCCATGAGAATATCATTGGTCCGAACCAATGTGAGATTCTTGCTGATGATATGAGAGCATAGGTATATGTGAACGGGGCGGGTGGAGGATGAGACTGCTCTGTAAAAGTGATGTAAAGAGGCGTACACTATTTCGCATGCGCAATTCGGACTTCACCTTCAGTGTACAACCTCATACTGTGCGTGCCCTAGGGCCATTCCGGCCCTCGCTTGTTTGAGACATTTCGGCGGCAGAGTTCAAGTAACTTGCAGGGCCGGAAGCGATCCAATTGGACCTTCAAGGACTTTGAGCAGTCATAGAAGATTATTGTGAAGATGAAGTCACCTTCCAAGCCCTGAATTCCCAGCCCTTGTTATAGGACACGGCTATACGTTATTAGCCTTGTATTTGCTTCCTTTGCTACTAAATCCCTTACCACTCAATGCTTCGGCCGAGGAACTCGGTTTATGCGTTCGTGGGGTTTATGAACGGTATACAACGCCTGGTGCTGTTACGATCTCATGATAGGAGACTATAGCAGGTGCCTTGTTCTCCATGTCTAATGGCACGGCTTATATTCACCTGTGGTTACAGCAATTCGCGTAACTCAGGAAGTAAGGTGGTAAACATATGCGTAGACTTAAAGTTAGTCGACAGCGGATCGCCTCAAGACTCCAGGGCAGATCCAGGGCGCATAGCTTGAGCCGCGGTATCGCGAAAGAACATCGAAACGACAACCGATCCGAAAGTAATTATAGCATAAAAGGAGATCGTCCTATATGGGAAGCTAGTGAGCTTTAGCTCTGTAGCACGGCATCTGAAACAATTGCTAGACTGCTTTAGAGTAGGTAGCTCGATCAAGTTGTGGGAATCATGGACAAGGATCTCTACCGGCATACAATACGCAGTATCCTTCCCAGCGACCACGAGCCGAGGAATAATTACAGCTCACCCACCCGCCGCCCAGCATACTGGACCTACGAGTACGATGTAGGGTAGTAGCGGCAGGCTGCAGGTACGGTCGTACGCACTATGAGGCTTTGCAGAGGAATGAATGCTGCAGTATGCAATGTACTGTACTGTAAATTTGTACGATCCATCCGAAAAACAAAATCAGTACTACCTACCTAAAGAGAGAGGATTTAAATATACTGAGCCCTGCGAGCGAGATCTACTGCTCATCCTCCGGGTGGCGGGACCTTACGTCGTGCAACATGCACCAGTCTCGATCCTGAGTTTTCGCGTCGTCGGACGGATCGGGTAGGTGGTATACTTACCTACCTCCTACTCACCTCCGCAGTAAGTAGTAAGCATAAGCCGCAACATTAAAGTTCCTAAGGCTAGCTGAGCTAACTGTGGAGGAGGTTTTGAGGGTGAGGACACCAGATCTACCCACACCATCGACCTTAATGTGCCGTGGGCTACGCTAAGAACATGGTGCGGATTCGCATAGCTGTTAGCAAAAACATATTCTGGGATTCTGGGCTGCTCCGACAACTGCGAGAGGCATCAGAAACCTAGGTCCCCTGGGGAGTCTATGTACCGTAGTTACTACTCGCTTGGTTGCTTACCAAAAGCAAATGGCGTCAACATGAAAGATTATCTAAGAACTACATACAGTCGGTAACAGAGCGATTGGTCGTCCATTTACACGCAACATGACTGCAGGGGCTAGGTTGGCTAGATTGGTACCTACCTACTTGATCCTCGCTCCCCCTTGCCGACCCTTGTAGCGCATCCTCTGTGCATCGCATCACATGCATGCATGGTTCTGATGGGATGAGTTCCGGGATGGGACGGGATGAAAATGGGATGCGGATTTTTTGGCCCCCATAGTCGGTCGGTGCCATTTCGGCCGTCACCAAAATCAGGAGATGAGATGCCTGCCTACCCGTTGCGAGCAAGGCTGAGTCAGGGGGTTTCCAGCTCCAGCGCCAGCACCAGCTCCTCGATACGTCCAAGTTACCTACGTTTTGCGGCTGGCGGGGGTAGACGGAAGGACATGGATTCATGCATGTCATGTAAGTATTAGTAGAGAGGGCTGACCGGCTAGCTAGCTGCCATCATCATCAATCACATCTGTCTCGCGGATGAGAGTGAGCTGTGCTGTATTATATAATTATATACAGTCTCGCGCTGGCGCCATCAAACGCGCGTGATCTTTCTTGTCTGTCAATAAAAGGCGAGAGGCAAAGCCGTCCTTTCCCTCACGACTTCCTCACTATCCGCTACATCTACCTCTATCTAGACAAAGCATAGAAGTGGAACAACAGTCAAGATGTTTCTCCGTTCCCTCCTCCCCCTAGCGGCTCTCCTCGCCAGACTCGCCGCAGCCGACAAGCTCGTGTTCGCACACTACATCGTCGGGCTCACGGACGGGCAGACGCGCGACGAATGGCAACTCGACATCTCGCAGGCGAAAGCCTCGGGGATCGACGGCTTTGCGCTCAACATCGGGTCCCAGGACAGCTACAATGCCGCGCAGCTGCAGCTCGCGTACGATGTGGCCTCGGCCAACGGCTTCTCCATGTTCCTGTCCTTCGACATGGCCGCGTCGCAGTGGACCGCCGACCAGATCAGCAGCTACATCAACACTTATAATTCCTACGGCAGCCAGCTTAAGATCAACAACCTCCCCGTGGTGTCCACTTTCGAGGGACCCTCGCAGGCCGACATTTGGCCTGGTGTTCGCGCCGCTACTGGTGGCATATTCTTCATGCCTGACTGGGCTTCCCTCGGTGCCCAGGGAGTAGGGGATAAGCTGTCTCTCATTGATGGTGCTTGTAAGTCTTTTTGCGGGTTGGTTCGGACGGGCCAAAAGATGCATTAGTCTGACATGATACAGTCAATTGGGGAGCGTGGCCCGAAGCGAATCAGTTGACCATGTCGACGGGCAACGACGTTGCATACAAGTCAGTTTTGCAGGGCAAGCCGTACATGATGGGCGTTAGCCCCTACTTCTATACTAGTAAGAGACAGCTATTCTCAATATTGTCTCGATATTGTCTCGAAGCTAACAAGGCACACTGCAGATCTACCGATTTATTCCAAGAACTGGTACTCATCGAGTGATTCGCTCTGGTTCGACCGTTGGAAGCAGGTCCTCGACATCATGCCTGAGTATATCGAGATCATCACATGTGGGTTGGCCCTCTGGCGTTGCACCAAAAGTCCCTGAGACTAACCGCCTGCATAGGGAACGACTATGGCGAGTCGAGTTACATCAACGCTCCTATCAGCCACCAAGTCATTCCTCAAGCCACTGCTTACGTTAACGGATTCGATCACACGGCTTTTAGATTCGTGTTGCCGTATTTCATCAGTGCCTACAAGGCTGGTAACGCGAACGTGGCTGTTCCAAGCGAGGGCGCCGTAGCATGGTATAGGACAACACCAGCCACCGTATGCGGCGATGGCGGTAAGTTGCGACGCAAGATCGCCCACTCTATGAGTTATGATGTATTGACAATATCCACAGGTACCGTCTGGGGGCAGGGAGGCAGTGCTTCTGCCGCTCAAGGAACCAAAGACGTTGTGTCCGTTATTGCGCTAACAAATGCCGCCACTAATATCAACGTCAAGATTGGCAGCAACGACGCTGGTTCATCGGTGAGTGCCACCGGCACTGTCGGCAAGGCCTCGTTCTACGAAGTTCCCGTTAACGGTAGAACTGGCGCCGTCACCATCACTCTCAACGGCAAGTCGACAGTGGGACCTGAGATTACCAGCAACTGTCCATCTTCGGGTCATGTAAGTCATCTTGAATCGTACTCGAAAAATGTGAAACATGATCTAACAGCGAATAGGTCAACTTCAATGCTGTTACCATCCAGGTCTGATCGTAGTACCTATGAATCCTTATGCTAGTGTAGGTGATGATTGAAGGGCATGAAGTCCGACAGGAGTTATGAATTGGGCGGGTAGCACCACGAAGTACGCTCGAGAAAAAAAATCGAAGATGTGTCTCCTCCATGCATGTTCTGGTGTTGTCGAGCTTGAACGTGGCCGTAATGTTCTAATCAGGCTTCTTGATGCCCACTTGAAATTTGTCTGCCCAGTCCGTAAATTTATCCTGAGTGCCGGTCCATGGCACTTTGAGCAGTTCTGCCGCAGCAAATGCATCAAAGAAGCAAGAGTCCATTGCCTTGTCTATCGCGTCAGTGTCCAGATCGTAGAATGCGCAGGCAACCTCCCCAAAGCGATGAGGCAAGCTCTTTAATAGCGGGTACACTTCGTCTAGACGCCGTGCGATAGGCGCCGCTTGGCCCGTAGCTAATGAGGGAAGTGTTTTTAACCGGCGCTGAATGATGGCAGAGTACAGCAAGGTGGTGAGTCGCAACCGCTTCAGACACGAGTCCAGGCGTTCGCGGATCCTGTCGGGATCGTCTCGGGGTATGCGCTGAGATGTCATGAGGTCGTCGATCATCTGTTGGGCCGAGAGGTGGGTGCTTTGTACACCGTTGGTGATATGCTGCACGCTATCGTCCCCTTGGCCATCCTCTTCGCCTTCCTCGTCTTGATCATCCTCATCATCATCAACCTCTTCGCTCCATTCCTTCAGCTCTTCTAGCACGTCCTGCAAGGTGTCCTTGTATTCCTCGGCCTTCTTGACGAGTAGCCCCGCAATGCCCATCTTTTTGAGGAGAATAAGGTCGTCGCAGGCGGCCCAAATGACACCCGTGGTGAGGATACTCCCTTTCTCTCCGTTGGCTCCGTTCTTGCGATGGGCGGGTAGGGCGGTGCCGTTCAGAGGGATGGCTTCGATCAGAGCCCTCAGCTCCTTGAGCACGCGATAGCATCTCCAGGCCAGATCTTGGCGCACAATAGCAGTGCAAGCATCGGCGGTGCAGAGCTGGACGGCGGTGGCGGTGGCGGGTATAGGGCCGGCGACAAGCTCGCGCAAGACGGTGGCGATGGCCGAGGGCGTGAAGGGCTCGTTGATGATGAGGAGGGATAGCTTTGTAGTATGTGCCTTGATGAGACTGGCCGAGTCATGGGCTAGAGACAGGGCGTCGACGGAGCCGGCAGCATCGGGGGCGTGGGCATCAAGGGGCGTGGATGAGGAGGAGGAGGAGGAATCTGGCAGGGGCGCGTTGAGAGCGACGGCATGAAGACTGTTTTCGAACTGGGTAATGAGACTGATGGTGGATTGGACAAGGGTCCTGAGACTATCGAGTGAGCCGTCTGTAGGCTTAGGAGGCATGTTGTTCTTCTAAGGCGTCTCAGTTTGCTGTAGCCACGTATTGATTGATACTTGATTGATTGATGCTATCGTGAAATTTTCTTGGAGAAAGAGGTCTATGGAGGGGCTCTGGAGGGGCTCTGGGAGGGGCTTGGTGGGGGGAGAAGCGAAGACAGACTGGGAATACTGGGAGGGGCAGAGGGTTGGTTACCTAATTAAGTAATTCCAGGTACCTACCTAGGTAGATAATTCAACGGAGGTATCTAGGTACATTGGTCAAGCAACGTGCACTGGGCCATGTCCCATCACGATTGCCTGCATCTTCTTGTAGTATACGCACCTACCTATTCTATTGCCTGTGACTGCCGGTAGGGAGAGGTAGATTAAACAGGTAGATTAAACTGGTACCCAGGCACCAAATGATACGGGGAGATACTTACTCCCTTTAGATGTCGGCTCCTTACCTACCTACCTGAGCAAGGTACTCACTTCCACTTCTCACTTTTCCCAACGGTTGCAATGTTTTGCATTGGGAAAGCACATACCTTCTTCCTATAGGTAAGTACCTAGGCAGTAGTAGGATACAAATTCATCATGAGTGTCCCAGCTCCTCTTTTCTTCTCTTCTCTCCTCTCCTCTTCTTTGCCTTCGCCTCTACATTATCAGACCACGCGCAGCCAGCTCCGTTTTGGGCACTATCGTATACATCTCACTTGCTATTCGATTTGCTATTCGCTCTATACGCATATACTGCGTTCGTCAAATCAATCCGCTTACCATCCACTTACCTATTAAACAATCATTGCACATCGGTATAGCTGCCTAGGTACAATGGAGCGCTGCGCCTCTCAGTCGTCGAGCGATATTTTATCGGATGTCTCTTCTACCGTGACCGAGATGCCAATCTTGGTAGTCGATCCTGACGGTGATCTCAGTCTTCGGGTCGGAGGTCCTGAATCGTATCTAAATTGGGGTACGTTTTCGCACCCAATAAGAAGACCTTTTGGCGCAATGGTAAAATCTGACAGGAGGGGCTTCCCCTGAGATTTCCAGATGCCTGTCCGTGGAGACGTACCCGTCTTCACCTAGGCCTAGGTAGACACGATCCTGTGTTTCCAGTCCACTTCGTAGTTTGCTCTCGGGCATGCTCCAGGGTATCTCCCATCTGGAACGAATGGCCCAAAACAAAGCCTCATCTCGCCAAAGGTCCTGAGGCTTAGACAGTCTCGCTGCCCGATGATGATGCAACCGCTATGGCCATCGTTCTCAACATCATTCACTGTCGCTTCCATTCTATCCCTCTGGCCCTCAATCTGGACGACCTCTGTGAGCTCACACTTTTGACTCACAAGTATCATCTCACCCACGTTTTGCGACCTTGGGCCACCACTTGGGTCAATGCGGCTACCCTCCAGATGACAGATTATGAGCGACGATTATACTCGGTCACTCCCGACATGTACAATCTCGAGCGCATGTCGTGGATCGCCTGGGTGATGGGAGATGACCAGCTTTATGCAAGAGTTGGTGAGGCTCTAGCTACATATTGCTCTGTTGACGCCGCCAATGGTAATTTGCTGTACACCGAGGGGGAAAACGCTGCTCCCTTGTTTACCTATACGCAAGAGCCGCCAGGTCTCCATGGTATGCCTGACCTAAACTCGTTCTTGTTGTCAACCCATCACTAATATAGCCAGGAAAACTGAAAGCCCTGCGATTGAACTGGATGACACAAATGCTAAATACCTATCTCGACCTCCAACGTCAAGAAATCGACGTGTGCAACCAGTCCAGAATCTCTGCTTCTGGGGTCTCCCCGGATAGGGCCCGGCAAGGCGTCACGACTCTATCAATTTTATAGGAATAGGGTTCCTCCTCCACGCCATGCTTTTACCCCTTCCCCCAACCCACTGAAGTTAGAGAGAAGCATTCACTCTATCCGGTCAATTTTGATGAAAATCCCGCAGTTGATTCCGCCACACTTGAGTCTTGACGATCCACCCTCATTGGGAGCTAAATTAGGTCTTATGAAATGGGATTTCAGATGGGAGATTGAGCCGCCACTGTTGGAACAAATGGTCAGCAAAGCAGCAAAGTCGGGAATGTGAGTATTCTCACGCTAGTCTAGCTACATGTGATGCCATACTAAAGAATGTTTGATGCAGCACTCGCTTGCCCAATGAAATGGGAGCCTTGTGCTTTGAACCGATTCCTAGAAAGTGAGTGCTCAGTACCAGTATTGTATGGCAAGTCCGTCAAGTTGCGCACAAGAGGAGTGAAGAATCACTTTTGACGTGGTTAAGGAATGCCGTGCTTCCATCATGCCTAGATTATATAAAACTAGCCGGTGGTGGTTGGTCTGAGGAAATATATGGTAACAGGCCTATACTAGGGGAATAAGTTGGCTGTTGAGGTATATAACCTTATGAAAAGGATAGACCAAACAGGCCTGGCATGGATATGCATGAATAGCCGGGAGACCATCGGTAAGGCTATTGATTCCCCACCCAACATCAGAAAACATGGTGTACACGTCAATATAGACTAGGTAAGCAAAACCCCCGGATCACGACCACCCCCCTTCACGACCACCCCGCGACTTACTATATACCTAATTAGTAAACCACTAATAAATAAGTGAACAAAATAGCTAAAAATAACAGGTAAATATTATTAAGCTTATTTTTATTTAAAGAAATTATAAAAAAATAAATAAATTATATA
>NPFG01000654.1:0-17298 GCA_002288965.1 Xylaria sp. MSU_SB201401
TTTTTTTTTTTTTTTTTTTTTTTAGTTTCTAACTTCGTTCTAAAACACTTAATAGTATATTAGTCAAATAGGCTAAAAGAAAAGACATATAGCATCTCGAGCAACGTGTATAAGTATTAGCCTGCTCCTCGATGTAAAAATTAAATAACAAAGAGATCTTTTTAATAGCTAGTTAAAAAGGGGTACCCTTTCTATTAGGCAAGTAAATTCTATTTGTAAAACGCCTTTACGCTTAAAGGTAGTCGACTTATTTAAAATACTTAGTTTGATTAAGTTCTAGTTAAAGCTGACTAAGTGTTTTAAAAAAACATTTTAGCTTTATATAAAGAGCTGCTCTTTTTTTAAATTGATTATTATTTTAATAGCATTCTAAAGCTTAATAACATTATTCTGGTTTTTAAACTAAAGTTCCTCTTCGGGGCTAATGTTAACTAGGGTATTTGGATTCCTATCTAATAAAATGTCGTAGAGTCTCGTAAAAAGCCGGCTATAATTCCTTATATTTGCCCTAAATACCGATTATATTAGATTAGCGCGTATTTAAAACAATTAATAATTCGATTTAAATATATAGGAGATACAGATAAAATATAATTACGTAAAGCATTAGAAAGTATACCTAATATATTTTATTATTATTAAAGATCTTAGCAGATTAAAAGGGGGATCGGAGAGTAGTAGGAATATATTATCTAGATTAGCCCTTATGCCTACTTAAAGGCTGTAAAGTTGTGCCTTTTTGCGGAAACCACTAACTAAGAGAATATAGTGCTAAAAGTCGTTAAGTGTTTTATACGATATAAGAAAGATCTTTCTTTTAAGTATATCTACCTTTTAAAGAAAAGGTATAAGATTTATATACTTTAGATTAAACTAGTCAAATATTTAATTAATAGTTATAAAGCTGGCGTTAAAGCTATTAGTTTAAACCTTTTATATAAAGATTAGGCTATTAAAGTAAAACGTATAATTTAGTATAAAAGTAATAAAAAACCTAATAATAGTAAGTATATTAAAATCTATTATAAAATTAGGTATATATTTTTCTATTTACTTACTACTATTTTAAGTGCGGCTGGTTTTAGCTATTTTTTTATTTTATTTCTTTTAATATTTATGAATATAATAATTTGGGTTTTAGCTAAATCGGTTAGATTATATACTACTACTACTTAAAATTAGGAAAAATTTAGATTTAATAATATATCTAGCTTAAAACTGCTAATAATAGCTAATAAAAAGATAGTATAAAAAGATGCTTTAGTTTTAAGTTTACAAAGTATATTATTTGCTTTTAATTATAGACTTTAAAGTATTATACCTATATTAATACTTATTATAATAATCTTTTAATAAGCTAGGTTTATATCTAAGCTTATTTTAATAATAAGCTTAGTAAATATCTATTAGGTAAAAAGAATTATATTAATAAATAGATATAAAAAATAAGGGCTATTTAGTTTACTTTATATTAAACTAATAATAAATTAGATATACTTTGATTATTAAATAAATAGGGCTTTTTTAACTGCTTTTTTTTTATTAATCTACTTTAGCCTTTATATATTAATATAAATTAGATCATTTTATCTTTAGTTTTTTATTACCTTATAGTCTATAAAGGCTATAAGCTTTTACTAGACCTTAATAAGGCTAAAAGCTAAGTTTAAAGTTTGCTTATAAGTATATTTTTAAGCGTTAAATATAAGCCGTTTCTAAACTAATAGGTCGATATAAGTATAAAAGAATAATTTAAAAGGCGCTTAAACCTTAAAGCTTTAAAGGTATAATACGAAATCGAGCTATAGTCTATAAATATTAATTTTAATATCGGTATAATACTTATAATAGATTTTATTAGTATTTTTATTAATAACTAGCTATAATAAAAGGATAAAGGAAAATCTATTAAGTTTAACGCTTTTAAAGCCGATTTTATTTTATTAAAGTCTTTTTAACTATAAAAGGCTTATTTTTAATAGGCTATATAATATACTTTTTAAAATGCTTTTAAGCTATTATTTTACTCTTTTTATAAAAAAGTAAAGCTATAAAATACTATTTAGCTATATTATATACTTAATATAACTAGTTGCTATTTTTAAAAATAATAAATAAAAAGAAAAGTTACTATATTATATAATAAAAGAGAGCTTATAATAACTAATATTATTAGGGTTTAAATAGATTAGAGCAAAGTCCTCTCGTTTGCCTTTATAGGCTAAGTATGGCAGGAGCTATTATTATTAGTTTTTAGTGCGGGGCCTTCGGCGGCACGAGCGCAGGATTAGCTAATAGGCCTACGGTGTTCTACAAAAAAGGAGGGGGGTGGCCTAAGTAAAAGCGGCAGCGTTCGGGGCAGGAGGAGTAATATGACCCGGCAGCTCGACGGTTCTATTTCCCTTAATATGGTGCACCGGTGGAGTTAACAGGCCGATGGCAAAACGGAGGCCCGGCGGCTACGAGGTAGACCGTACTGCTACGACCCGCATAATGAGTCAGCTTAGGCTTTCGAACCGAGTTCCTAATATTGCATATCGTGTGCTTGACGCCGTCACTAACCAAAGAGGCATGAATTTGGTCATCATTATCAATGCTTGTGTATAAGGGTTCTGCATGGTGAGGGCCGCTGAGTGAGCTAGAATTTTTGTGTTTTCTTGCTTTGTTCACTATGCGCGAGCTTGTTGATGACGATAGCTTAAAGTTGCCCCAATATGTTGTTAGACAAAGGGAGTGTGAACGATTTCCATCAAGTGAATCCATGGATTGCTTCTTTAATGGTAGCCTTTCAGCTATTGCACTGATTAGCTATCTTACGGCGGGCAAGCATTAGAAAAGGATTCCACTAGTTGTCAAATATTATCATAGAGTGCTGCATCAAAGCCCCATGTGATCGTCTACATGGATGCTTATATAGTCATTTAAGTAGCACCATGGAAGGGATTAGGCGAGCTACATTACACCGACTAGATGTAGCAATGCTGGCAGCAAAGGTAGTTGCCCTCCTGATATGCTCACGTGCTACTCGTGTTTGTAAGAGCCACCTGTAACACCCAGTGCCTCTATCTAGGGATTGATGAATCTAATTGAAAACGGGGTTCAATTATTCTCCAAATATCTATAGCCTGGGTAAATCGGATACGTACCGCGGGTAATAGTTCTCTGCTCGTACGCACATATTCAGCTTACTATATCAGCTTACTATAGTCTGTTGAAACGATGCAGGCCGGCGAATGGAAAGAGTGAGAGTTGACGTGGTAGACTCTTAATTAATGCCTTCCTGGTCGAAAATTCTCAGCGCACACTCAAAATGAAGTCATCCTGAATTGTGCCTCCTTAATGCTGATATAACTAGTCGGTATTTGAAGACTACTAGTTGCGAGAAACATCAAATTGGATCCTCATTCTGTGGCTACCGTGCACTCCGTTTAAAACACCAGCAGGAGGAAAGGGAAGGGCTTGGCACCAATCTAGCTAATTAGGTATATGAGCCTTCAAGAAAGAAGCAAGCGAAGCACAGGGAGTTGTAATATTTTTTGAAGAACCGGAGCGACACAAATCCCTGTTGCGCTTTGTTTCAAGTTTAGCCGGACCTGGGCTATCATTGGGTGTTGTTAGCAAACCTGCTCTCCGACCAGCGCCTCCCTTGCTTCGTTTTCGTACTTATATCAATGGAAAATAGCCCGCTCTCCTCGGAATTTTTGATTTCATGTCCGGTAATCGTTCAAACTAATCACAGCTCTTGCAGAGCATGAGAAGGCTGCCCTATGAGCAAGTACGATGATTCCGATTAATATTTTTCTAGCTTGTCTTATCAGGCTCAGCCTTGCCTCATCTAACCCCTCCGATGTTGACTCTAACTCACTGCCAGAGATCCCAAAGTATGTTCCTCCGGCTCCTGATAGGGAAATTACGAACTGGTTTGCCATTGGCGACTCTTTCTCTGCCGGTATCAGCGCGGACGTTCCAGGTGATTTGATCAATGAAGCCTGCAACCGCTTTACCGGGTCATACCCCAACCAGATGAACCAAGACCCACGACTACCAGGAAGTGCGACAAGACGAATATTTGCCTTTGCATCTTGCTCAGACCCCAAGACAGACATCCGTAAACAAATAGACGTGTTATTGCCCAACACCGATGCGAATTTCCCAAGACTTGAGAAGCCACAGATTGGAACTGTGAGTCTTTATTGGGATGATATCGGTCTCGCAAATGTAAGATAACCCCTCAAATTCTGGTAGCACTGTAGAGTTGTTAACGATTACGTTAGATTTGGAACTCTTGCATGTATCAGTGGGTCGGCAAGGGCGTGAGTGTTAATCTTCCTCGTGACGAAGTCATGACCTAATACATTCTACTCAGACAGATTGTCCTACAGCCTTGGACGCTGCATATAGTATCTTGAATGGGACTAGAGTAGTAGATCGCACCAGTTCAACTTTCGAAGATACAATCCGCAATGACCTTGAGATGATTCTCAGTAAAGGAAGGACAGATAATCCCAGCTTTCAGTTGTGAGTAATTCCATGACATATACGTTGATCTATGAAACAGCAACTAGTGCTGATGACCTATCTTAGATATGTCACGGGGTTTGTTAGACCATGGAACGTTGACAACGAGCAGTGTGATACTGCCAGCTGGGCGCGGCCGTACAGAACTCCAATCTACCTCTCTACAACTGCTCGAAAGGCGATGAATACTTTGCTAGAAACGTAAGTTTTCTTTCCTGAAAGTGGGATACTTTTCTAGCTAACCTCAATAAGGCTCAACAACAAGATCATGGCAGTTACTACAGAATTGTCAGGAGAACTATCAGGCGGGCTCTATTTCGTCGGTGATTTCGCGGATAAGTTCAATGGACATAGACTCTGTGAAAAGGAAAGTGACCCCGCGTACCATGTAAAACCCACCGATGAACGGACTTGGATCTCAGTTCATGAGAGCGCCTACGGCGACTCTTTCCCACTGAACATCTCAGAGTCAGGGAACCTTTTTGACGTGGTGGATTCTATTCTGATCCCAGAAAAAGATGGTAAATCAACAGCAGAGCAAATCAAAGCGGTAAACGGAGATCTGTATGTGCTCAACTCAGCATACGATAGCACAGACTCCATGACAGCCGCTTTGAACGAGTTGGCGCAAAAAGATGCGAAGTACGAAGCTCTTCCAATTGTTTGGGGGCGCATGATGCATCCAAAGAGCGCGGGATACAAGGAGTTTTCCAATGGTATCGTCGACCAAGTCTTGAACAACGTAGGTCCTGCGGATCCGCATTATTCTCAAGGTCTCAGATGCATCGGCCCGGAGTCTATAAAGCTCGCTGGCCGAGAAGATATAAGTCAAGCGATCAGCGAGTTCTGCAAAACTGCTGCTGAGCAAAAGGGACATGACCAGAATAGCGGTTCAATTACCCGCACATATTTCCCGGGTGGCTGGAGCGAAGTTCGGCTTGGAATTGATTGGCCAGAACGCTTCGATATCTCCGAAAACATGGAAACTAACTGTGTCGATAACATGACTAGTATTATGGATGGTACGTTCCCTAAGAGTTGACTATACAAGAACCCGCTTCCGACATTGATAATCGCCTTGTTGATCATGGCTTTGGGCTAACAGAGCTTTAAAGATTGTGGTGGTAATGATCCGAATAATCCATTCAACTGGAAGCGTGGCGGACAGCTTGGTGCAGGCTGGGTTAATTACAACATCGTGCCAACGACGGATCATTTTACGCCAGGTACTTGTTCAGTCCAGCTCCGAGAGAACGATGCATGGAAAGGATGGAACGACTTAGGAAGCAGGAGGGACGACCTCTTTTCTTTTGAACAGCTAACAATAAAGGACAGGACAGGCAGGGTTATCGGTCATGACGGCTTCTCCTCCGGCGGAGACGGTGCGGCCATCGTCGCCGGTGATAACGATCCATACCCTTTCTTATCAGCGCTACATGATGTGCTGATGATCACTCCTGAGTCTCGGAACGACTATGTTCAGTTTGCACTTGGCTCACAGATGTGGAAGAGTAGCGACGCCGCGGGAAGTGCATGGTGTGATACCGGCAAATGGGTGCAAGGTTTAGAAATTGGTGATCGCAGTACGAGGGTAAGACTCGTGTCCAAGATCTCTATCCGTATATGAGCTGACTAGATGATTAGTACCGTGACATCGAATGCAGTTTCTTGTGTTAGGGTCAAGAATACCTCTTTGATAGCCCAGGGGCGCCATTATATGTAACACATCGGCTTAAGGGAGGTAACATTCAGTCAAGTAACTGAGGCTAGAGTTTACTTATAGAGAATGATTCTGGACACTATTTCTAACCTGTCTACACTGATCTACTTGTTCTTTTCAAAGGTCGAAGTGGTGCGGTGTGAGGGGTGAGACTGCTCAAATTAAGGGGTCGAGTCCTTGAGCGATTCAAAAGTTTTACGTGCTTATAGAAATGTTAATTACTTCGCATAGGAGATGCGAGAGCAGACAATTCGATAATTCCTTCTCTAGGCATTAACTTAGCCAACTAATGAATCTGTAATTGCAAACATTCGGATTCCTGATCGCCCGCTTCCGGACCCCCGCGGGGCAATCATGCTCTAATACATCGGAACCCGGACGGTAAGATTATGCTCTGTTTCGGAACCCTTGTGGCAACGTTGTTTCGTCCGCTGTAGAGGCCTGGAAGCCCAGAACGCACAATTCAGTGGAATATAATATCCACTAAGCGCCAAGTTTGAACTTTCATTTACATCTATTTCCATAATGCGTTTTGATTCAGCACAATACATAGGTCTCAACTCGCCCATTTGACCATGATGAGCAGCGGTACAGGCGAGCCTGTCGGCACCTCCGATTCGAGACTCGACAACAATAAGCCTGACGCGAAAGGCTTAAAAACGCCCGAATTCAAGCCTAGTGGCCGTTTTTGGGCTATCATTTTCACATGCGCTACCATTGGTGTCCTAAGCGCTCTCGAGAGCACCGTAGTAACTACTTCGTTGCCACGTATAGCAACTGATCTGAAGCTGGGCGCTGACTACGTTTGGGTGACAAACGTTTTCTTCTTGACCGGGTAATATAGAGCAATTTCCATAATCATACATCGCTGTCGCTTTCGACGATCGCTAATTCTAAAATGTCCTAGAGCTGCCGTTCAACCCCTATTCGGCCAATTAGCCAATATTTACGGCCGGAGAGAATTCTCCAGTGGGCGGTATTAAATCCAGATAGAATCTCAAAGTCGGGGGTTCCTGCATTTTACCATGTCCTTGTTGATTGCGGCCGCTAGCCTTATTGCCTAACACTCCACTACAATCATACTCTTGAAGGAACCGATTTGCGACCATACGTCTAGCCCCAGAGGAGCGTCAACTACCTTAGTATATGCTCAGGGTGAAAGAGTAAGTGCAATCAAAGCTGTGGCTGTTTGTTCCCATAGAAAAGGTAATCATCCTATCCATGAAAGGGAGCTAGTGTAGTACTCAAACGGTAGCACTTTCAGCTTTAAAAGTCAAACAGATAAGTTAACTGGTTTAAATGAAAACGATAAATAATAAATCTGTCACTTCGTAAATAAATCATTTAGATATTTTCAACTGAAGGCTTGTAGCTTGCAACTACAATGTGTTAGACTATTGGGCACTCACAATTTGTACAAGGCGGATAGTCAGCTAGTTGTTCGTCGGCTTGTTTGCGGGCTATAGGGGTCTCTGGTTTCTAAATATGACAAGGGCCTTTTTGGTTGTGCGAAAAACAACCCCAAAACATAAATTCAGAATATTCTTTCTAACTCTCTCGGATTGTAGACCTTAAAGACCGTTCGTTTGAAGTCCTCCAAACTTTACAGCTTCCTCGCCGGTTTAATACAACAGATGTTTCGTCCGATCAAATAACTCGCTTCCAATCCTCTAGGGTCCAATGTTCGTAGGCTTTATACCAAGCCAATCGTTCAGTTCGCATAGCTTCAGTTAACCCTGGCTTACACGTTAGCTTCGTTTTCTTTATGCCAACGCTTCGAAGGACTCACCATACAGTTATAGCAGAAACCTGGCTACCTAGCTCTGCGGCTATTAGGGCATAGGTTTTTTCGCGGCCATAACGATCACGTCGTACCTTCGCAATAATTTGGTCTTAGGCTTTAGCTTGTTTTGATGGCCGGCCTGACCGAGGGCTATCAGCCACATAAGAATCCAAAATAATTGGGTTATTAAGATCTAGGCCTCGTTCAATGGCTTGGTCAACAATACGGTTAATAGACCTAACGCTAATACCAGTTATATGCTTGATTTCTTCGTTCGAGTGGCGGCCACCAATTTTAAGGGCTAAGGCTTGCGCACGCGTAGCTATATCGTACGTAGGCATAGTAAATATTAAGTAGTATAAAATAAATCAATTGAAGCTATACAGAGTATTAGGTTGCAATTGGGCTTAATGAGGGGGCTAATTCTGCCGGCAGAATCTTTCGGCGGGCGGTGAGTTAGGACTTTTGGTAGCGGCCTCTGTATTGCCTAGGTCAATGCTGCAGCTCTCTGATACATCATCTAGAGACACGTGATGTATTCTACAAGCAAGCCCGCCCTTATAGAACCACTCGGGAGCTAGAACCCATACCGAGACCACCACCAACAGCTTCGGGGGTCCTTAATATCTACCCTGAGGATCATAACCCCCAACGACGCGATACAGCCCCCCACTGCAAGCGTATAGTAGCTAGCCCCGAAATTGGCGAAGTAGCCGCTCGCGCAGAGCAGGCCAACCATGCAGCTCAGAGCGGACCAAAGAGCTAGTTTAGTCCTATCTCCAAATAGTACCATCCATGACCCCTTAGCGCAACACACCCCTTAGCGTAACACTAAAAACAATAGGTCCTATATATATTACTCTTTTTTAACCCCCTTATAGATAATTAACTAATAGCTTAATTAACTAGTAAAATATATTAATATATAGCTAAATAGCTAATTAATTAAGGTATTTATTTGGTACTTATATCTGGCGACTAGATTTTATAAAGAGATAGCGGGGAATATAGTTAAAATTAGCTAATTTAGTGTCTTTATTTTTAACGCCTTTATCTTTAATAACTTTATAATTATTTTCTTTAACGTTTTTAGCTTTATTTTTAGCGGTTTTTTTAATAGTATTAAAGATCTTTATAGTTATTATAAACTTATAATTTGGGGGGTTAGGGACCTTTTAGCACTTTTTTAGGCGTATATATTCGATTTTTGCCTTAAGGGCCTTATTCTTTTAGTCTTTTATAAAAATATTGTAAGCTTGTTTTTTAAAGGCTATAGTAGCTTTAAAAAACTTTAGTAGAGTTATAAGGGATCTATTTTTATCGAGGTCTTATATTTTTTATGCTGTTTTTAGTATTTAGAGTACTTTATCCTTTGTTATTAAAGATCTTAATAGGCTTAAAGATAGCTATTTGTTTTTATTGCAATTTGGGGTATTATAATGCCTTTTTTTAGCTTATAAGCCAGTTTCTAATAACTCTAAAGCCTAATTTTAGCATAGTTTTTATAAAAGCGTCCTTTTTAGCCTTTTTATAGCACTAAATAAAGTTAATCTTATTAATTAGCGCTACATTAATAAGGCTATTTAAAGCCTGTAAATGCTTATAATATATAGCTTTAAGGGCGTTATATAGCCTATTATCTAAAGGCTAAAGACTATAAAAGATATAGGCGAAAAGAAAACAAAGCTAAATATTATTAAGGTAGACTAAAAATATAAATTCATCTTTAAAATAACTAGTTAGCCTTTATTTTATAATTATTTATATAATAAAAATAGGAAAATAAACAAATAATATATATAAACATATAACTCTTATGTCTATCTAAGATCAAAAATATAGCTTTAAAATCGTTTTTATTATAGAGCTAGTAGACTTAAAGTATAAAGACTTATTTAAGCTAGTATTTAGCTACTTTGTTATTTATCTAGCCTTTAGAAGTGCAAATCTAGTTCTAATTAGTAATAGCCTTAAACTTTTTAATAAACTATTAAGCCTAAAAGTCTTTTCCTTTAAAAATAATGCCCAGATTAAAGGCTATACTAGTAGCTAAAATAACTTTAATAAAAGAAGTCCAGCTATAGCTTTAAAGGCTTTTTAAAATAGCTTTCTTATTAGTAAAAGAACTAAAGACTAAAGAGTTAAAGCCTAGCTTTTTATTAGCTAAATATGTAATTAGAGCTTAATCTAAACTATATTATATACTAAAGCCAGCTATAATACTGCCTTTATTAATATTAAAAGTTAACTCCGGCTTTATCTACCCAAAATCCTTGTGTATATTAAAATACCAGTTAACTGCCTTAGCTATAAAGCTATTAAAATGCGCAGTCTCTTATCTCTTACTAATTTTAATATAGATTAAAAGATTATGCTTTTAAAACCCGCTTATTTAATACTTTCTAAAGTCGCTACTATAACTATATTATTTTGTAAGTGTAGATATAATAGCCTTAACTATAAAATGCGAAAAAATAGCGCTAAAAGCTTTTTAATATAAAATCTACTATAAAATCATATCTTTTTACTCTTTAGATAATATCTGTTAAGGGTGCATTATCTTAGCGCATAAAGGTCTGCTAAAAAGTTTATACAAGAGGGTAGCCTTAAGAACGCCGTACTTCTGCGCCGCTTTATTTAAAAATATACTATTATTAATTATATCAAATATAATATTAATTAACAATTTTTTAATATAAGGTAGTATCGCAATAGCTTTACTTTTAGTTAAAATAGGTAGTATTAAAGTTAATATATTAAACGGAATAAGATACTAAGATTGAGGGGTTTTTAGTAGATTATCTGGTAGTATAGGCCCTAATTAAGCTGGGAATAACCTAATTAGCTACGTATTATTTATATAGGCCTAACTGCTAAGAAAAGCGCTATTTAGCAGCGTTATCTATAAAAAAAAGCTTTATTGATGATTATATTAGCTACAAGTGAAGTGGGTGTATAATTAGTAGTATTGCTAGGTTTGGCGGTTGCGCTAAGGGGTGTGTTGCGCTAAGGGGTCATGGATGGTACCGCCGCACTCTTGAGTCCCACTTGAACATCGTCCTCGTCTTGGTGGGCATAAATGGTGTCATAGATGATCAGCCACAGGATGCATGCAAGAGCCATGCATATCGTTGATGGGCGGGCATTGGGAGTCGGGTCAGGCGCTAATGCAACTGCCGCCATGATGACACCCCACGATAGGCAATACCCCAGGGCTAACTGCGCCAGGTATGTGTGGCGCTTTGTCTGAGGATAGTATGGTGGAGCCATGATGTTCAGTATCGTCCAACGAACCGCAGCATCCGGCCTAGGCAGAGCAAGCAGGAATAGACCAGCCAGGCCTGCCTGCGAAACGACGAACAGAAGGGCCGCCTGAGGTGAGATGGCTCCACGGAGAACGGGTCAGCGCTTCGTGCGTATGATTAGCCCGTCGACTCACGCGTCGATCAGATCGTTCCATCCATGCGCCACATTCGAGCAGAAAATCTACTGCCGAAGAATACGAGTGCGGGCTGCCATAGTGGTGAGATCTCTAGGAAAGCTTGTGCCAGGCTGACTGCTGCATGTGATATGCCCAACAGACGCGAAATGCAGATGAGGAACAGGGCTGAGTCGCGGGAGTTGAACATACCGGCAGATGGCAGGAGTCGGTTCACCCATCTGCCCGTGTTGCTCGCCCCCATACTGTTGTTTCCCCCTCCTCGTCTCTTAATCGCACGGAGATCAATACCCACAAGCTTGTATCAGCATCGTGTGCTGTGAGATTTCATCATAAGTTATACATGTAAGCCGGCCGTGCTGCCAATATGCAATACAGATATCAAATTTCCAGCTACGTAATTACAGGAAGCCTATTTGAGGTGCGCGGCTCCGGAGCTCCCTTAGTCTAGCAAGGCTGCATTGCATATGCAGTTGTGCTACTTCAGTCTCCAAATATTGACCAACTGCGTCAGACAGTAGGACAGTGCATCAACGATAGTAACTATGTATGGTGCGTCCGACGGTGGGTATCTATTGCCCATTCATTGCGTTGCCACTTGGCATATGCTTCAAGGATCGCGTCGGCTTGATCACAGAATACACGGACGCCTGGTATCAGATGTCTCTAATAGGAACAGTGTGTAGATTAACCGAGTCTGTCACGTGAACTGTGCTTCCTCGATACACGACAGCAGGGAGGTCACAGATATTACGGATCTAGCGCACCCTTGCTTCTGTCGTGTCAAAATCTATTCTCGACTTCAACTCTTCCTCATTGGCATCTCACTCTAGTTAATCTAGTTCTAGACTAAAACAGCAGTCCGCATTTCGCTTACGTCTCTACCTATCACGTGCTGATACACGCCGATGCGTCGAAAAGTTCGATTGTTAATACCGCCCACCTGCTGGAGTAACAAGCAGCCTTTGCTAGGGAGATTGGAATCGCCTTTGAGAGTTAACATATCGAGGCACCAGATGCTATCCAAATCGCTTTCCAGGGTGTTCGCATCTGTAGCAGTGTCCATGAGAACATACGGTGTCGTACGTGAAGTACCTTCCAGACTCTTCTGATAGCTTTCGTCATCCTTCAACTTCCCAAGCGGCCCTTCAAGTGTAATGCTTCCCGTCACATGCGTTTGCGCAAGATCACACTTCGCATCGAAGGAGATCACTTTCGTTTTCCACTGCACTTCCTCCATTTCCCCGATGTTATTTACCGCACGATGCTCTTCGGCCTCTGGCACAACAGAGGCCCAGCTCCAAGTTGGAAAACTACTGGTCTTCTCATTGGGCGATGGTATTTCTATCAGCCACAGTAGGCTGGCCAAAGTGTAATCACATTTCCAGATACCGCCGATGAATTTGTATCCTGAGATCTTCTCCATGATCTGACCCAAGCCAAGGATTGCAGTGATCCGGTCCGAGGGCTTGGTAATAAAGCGATTGCTGTAAGTCTCCAGCAAACGACAGTAAGTAGCGAAGGCATTGGACTCAGATGTTGTATAGTCCGCCGGGGTCCTCGTGTCCTCTGACTTGGAAATCATATGGCTGTGAAAGTAGTTTTTGATTTTGAACCGGTCTGGAAATTGAATCCCGTTTCGAACCCCATCGGGGTCGTGCTCGGAGGCACTGGCCTCTAAACACTCCCAAAGGATTGCGCCATGCCCATAATACAGAAGACGCCTACTCAGGATCTGCTCTTGCAACGTCCAAGCTCGTGTTTCGATAGGGGCTCTCTGTGCTCCGATGTATGGGTATCCTATGTATCCAAAATTTGCGTCTGGGTAGACAGCAAGATAAGAAAGAGGATGGGTCGGCCGATCAATTGCAAGATCTAGATCTCTGACCCGTAACACCGGCTTTGAACGGTCTCTTCTTGGAAGCCGTATGTGGAACTGTTGAGGGTTAAAGAAACCGTCTGGGTGCGGGCGAAACAACCCATCGTCGGAACTTTGACCAACTGCAGTTGTGATTGTTAGAGTGGCATTAGCATAAACTTGGGTCATTCCGACTGCTTCACATGCCCAGTCTGCGTCATCATCTTGGATGATACATAGAGCATCAATCCATATATATCTGAAGCCAAGGGAGCGGGCGGCGTGTATAGCGTCAAGAATGGTACGGGGGAGCTTCTGGGGCGGGATTCCTTTGTAATATCGATTCAGATTGACGGTAGTCGTCTTGTGCGCGCTGGAAGATGTGCCCCAACAATATGACAAGGCACAATAGCGGTCGTAAGTCCCCTTAGTCTCGAAGAGGAACGGATCGCGGGTGCCGTCCCCAACATCAATAACACGTGTGGGGAGCAGCACTGATGCAGAGCTGCAAGATTCGTGACCGGTGATGCAATTGTGAAGCCATGTTTTAGCGACCTGAAAAGAACTCAAAGACGCTGTTCCGTTTTCGTAGTCATTAACGGACGGTGATGTTGCGATTGTCCTCTCTTCATTGCCGTCAGCATCGCGTTAGGAGCTGCGTGTCATGACATACCATTGAGATAACTAAGCTCAAGCTGAGCTGCAAGATGACTAACCGTAACTATAATCTGGCTGGGGCGATGAAAATGCAAAACGACGGTAGGTGTTGTCGGGAGCTGTAAGTATTTATTCAGAACAAACGTGACGGGAGATGGATGGTTCTTGACTAAATTCAGTGCCTGCGCATATAGGTGACAGAGGCGGCAGCCTGATTTAGCAGCTAATACAAGATTCTCTAAGTTAGTTTGATGCTTGAAGCAGTTTGATGACGACGCGCTATTGCCCTCGAGCAAGCAGTTACACGGCGGGTGAGCGCTGCGAGTCTGAAATTGAAAGCAGGCGGAACAGAAGGCATCCTCCGCAGGCTCGATGTTGATACACTGAGCAATAGAAGAAATCTCCTTATATATTTTATTGATAAGCTTATTTGGGTTTATTCTTAGGCCTTCATTGTATCCGATGCCTGTGTCATGGCAGGCCGCAAGCGCTGATACGTATAGGAGGTGACAAGATCGCGGAGGAAACCAGTCTGAATGTGATGCGAAATGTAATAGCGCTTGGGCCGATTCTTTATGTTGGCTTTGGTTATACTTCCCTATGTCCTGAATAGGAGATAGCTGTGCTCCTAGGTCAAAAAGTGTATCAATCATGTTGACCAGTCGATCAAGCAATGCTAGATCCAAAGGTCGCCAGCCGTGAGTGGATTGATTCAAGTCAGAACCCGCACTGGCTAGTATCCTTACCATTCGAACATCGCAGTTTCTGAGTGCTTCGTGTATCGGCAAGACGTTCACGTTCGCACCCTCCAAGTCATCGTGATCCCCTATCTCATTCCCAGCCGTTCGGCCTGAACTTGGCATGTTGGGGTCAGCGCCACGGGCGAGGAGTAATTCAACACCTTCGTAATACTCGAGGCGGGCTGCCTCTTGCAGTGGCGTTCGCCCCAAGTAATTCTTGAAGTTAACGCTAGCGCCGTGGTCAAGTAAGTATATTATGCCATCGCGTTGCTTTGTGGCTATCATCCGATGCAACGGCGTGTTCCAATGCGGCCATGCGTTTATGTAGCCTTTCGAAATTTGGAGTTCACTCATTGACCACTGCGAATCTGGCGTGCCGCCGTCTTTGAGAAAATCAGCGACTTCAGCGACATTTTTTGGACCAGCAGCGCGGAATGACTCGTGAGGAGACATCACGAAAGATATGGAGCTCTGTCAATCAAGCATACCCCTGGGCGGCCGAGATGGGTTATCTGAAACAATGCTTAACTGTAATGGGGCTGCCGAGGCTACTGTACCATTACGAACAAGCTTACTGCGTCAGTAAGGTGAATGAAGCGATTCAAAAGAATGACGGAGCTGACGGCTAAACTCCTGTCTTGGGCGTTGATTGGTAACTCGCAATTGGGGTGGTGGTTTAGCTTGTTGCGTTGGATTGAATTTCAGTAACTTCACATTACATCATGTCCCAGCCCTTGACCCCGCCCTGCAGAGGCCAAAAATGCAGTGAAGCCGTAGGGCTAGTAGGGCTAGTAGGGCTAAAAGTCAGTGCACAGTCGTTCAAGAAAAGATATGAATAGTTAGCTAATTGTCTAGAAGCTGATGTAAGAGTAATTTCTTAATATTGTAATCAATTCCAAAAGTTATTATCAAAAGAAAGCTAGCAGGACGTATATTGTTACGCAAAACAGTAGACGATATTCAAGGGTTAGTCTGCAGGTCGGAATTAATCGGAAACCCCGAGCACACGATATATTTAGTGTCTCAAACAACGTATTAGGCAGCATTGCTAAGTAACCATCAGGCAATTACTCTTGGCAGGTAATACCACTAGTATTTGCCTACCTACCTGCTAAGAGAAAATGACCTACGATAGGTTTAGCTTAGGAAAAATGGATACCAAAACCTGCTTATTGAGCAGTTAAGCTTTTTAAATAGGTTTACTTCTTTGTTATCGATAAGGCTTTTTTAAGATCACTTTCTCTTGGCAGGTATTACCCGCCAAGAGCCGAACGCTGGTAACCATCATTCACTATCACGTATACCACCTATTTAAGTGCTGTTAAGATAGGAATTTGTAACGTACGACCATGGCCACTAGAGAACTCGGGGTCCCGGCCGAATTAGTAGTTGGGTCGGTGACGACCAGCGAATCCTCGGTGTTGTACGTTTTGGTCATTTTCCCATTTCATTTTTGCCCTTTTCTTAAATGTGGAAGGCCGAGACCTTTGCACTCGGTGATTACATGATATTTGTCTTATTTGCTGTTAGCACGAACGTGGTTCGGAGTATAATATTCATTGTGCGAGACCGGTCCGTCATTGCTCCGACCCAAGCGCGAATTTTACGGATCTACAAGGCAGCATTGATACTGATAAGCAGGTAAGGCACACACGGTCATGGATTTACATGTGATGCTGGGAATTGGTACTCGCGACAAGCTTGGAGGACTGGAAGGCGACGACACTTCTCCATTTCCTAGCACTTGTTCCTCCAATGGTTAGAGTGAGATTGAACGGGGCGTGGCACGATTGGGTTCAAGTTTCCTGGATTCACCTATTCAACATCCTGGATATCATTGAGCTGATTCACCACTTAGGTAGAATCCACAACTAGCTAGATGAGCTAAACATTGCCAATATGAGATTAAGCTTAGAGCCCCTGCCCACCCAACCGGCCACCCGGCCTAGTCGGCCACCTTTTACACCAAAACTCACCATCTTGCAATAATTATAATAAATTAATAAAAATAGCTATAAAAGGCTAGTTTAAAGTTTTATATAAAAAATAATATAGATTTTTTATATTTAATAAAATTATATGCCCTAGCCCCTATATAAAGTGAGGTACCTAGGTTTAAAGAAATTATATTATTACGAGTGGGTAGGTAGATCAAGTTAGGTATAATATATGTGAATAGCTTTAAGTCTTATATTTTATATAATAGGTATTATATAAGACTAAAGCTTGTAGAAGGGAGGAATTAGGTATAAGACGTATACGAGGAGGGTATTTTTAAATATATAGGTTTATATAGCTTTAAAGCCTAATAAGGCTAAATATGATAACTATCTTTCCCTTTTTACTAAAGTTAATTATAACCTTTAAAATATTTAATTAGTTATATATTTAGTGTATAATATAATACGGTTATTATAGTGTTAGTATATTAGTATATTAAATATTATTATTATAATATCTTATATTTGCGAGTTATATAAGCCCCGCATCTGTTTTGGTAGGGTAATATGCCTGCGTTTCTTTATATTATTTTATTAATTTAGTTTTTTTTTTTTTTTCTTTTTTTTTTTTTTAGCCGCTACT
>NPFG01000655.1:0-17294 GCA_002288965.1 Xylaria sp. MSU_SB201401
TTATTATATTAAAAATATTAAAAAAGATGGTAATTTAATTAAAATAATAATTAAAGTAAAAAATATTATATTTTATTAATTTTAATAAGGGTTTTAAAGTATATAATATATAAAAGATTTTAATTAAGTGGTATATAAATAAAAATACCTGAGCATTGCCGATATAAAGTAGATACTACTGCTGATCTAGCCCTGCCTTTATAAGGTCTGTAATTATTGCTGAGACCATTACACAGACCCCCCTGGGGCGGTATTTGGTACCTACCGTACTCCGTACCTACTTGCAGATATTAAGTTCCCAAGGTTTATTCAATCAACCGGTAACAAAGTAAGTAGGTACCTAATCAAGACTGCCTTGATAGACCAAAGTGGATTGCAGAATTGAAAAATCTGAAGTCTGCAGCGCCCCTAAGAGCTTGATACCAATGTCGTACATACTCCCTATGTGTAGGTGAGCAACTCGAAGCTCAATCTAGAGCATTGAGCTTCAAGTTGTTCAAGAACGGTCCTGGCGTATGAGATGTCGTCCCAAATACTACCTCCCTAGGTAGGTACTACTTTAGCTCCTTATGAGTACTTACTACTACTACTTAGGTAGGTACCTACTGCAGACCTAAGCATGTAGGTAGGCAGGTGTGCTCTCGGCAAGTGCTGTTGAGGCTACTGCTAACATGCCTCGAATAGGCAATCACATGCTGGGTCGTCAACCTATTGCTTAGGTACCTAGGTAGGTACTTACCTAGTAGGTGTCGAGTAGGGTAGTAGGCAAGTAAAGAGCACCCTCAATGACAAAAAACACAAACCTTGGAGTGTGTTGGCAAGCTCCTGCTGGATTTGCCGATTCGGGCCATGTCACTGCAGTATGATTCGCTAACAGCCTCCAGGCTGTCACCGTCCCTGTCAGCACTACCACCAGACAAAACGGACTGGATGCCATAATCTTGGCACAAGGCTTGTTTGGGCATCATCCATCTGTGAACTTCCACCCACAGCTAGCCAGAGATAAGACTGCACCGCGGAATTAGCAGTTCGCCGCCCAGCAAATGGCGCCCAAGAACCGTGCTATCCCGCATTGACTCGAGGAAGACTCAAGGTATCCCCGTAGCATCAAGCACCCTATTACCTGAGCCCATATATTCCCCAGAGAACTCACCCGCGGGTAACAAGACGCTCGTTGCGGCATTCTCAACATAACGTCAAAATAAAGCATGGGAAAGGGACTAGAAAGATCACCTGACCAGAGTCGACGGCGACTAGCTGGCGGCACAACAAGGGTCGGAATGCAAGTGCTTTTCCGCGGTGGCCCACATGCACCTATGTAGACAAGCCTCCCTTCTGGACTGGTACTACGATCCACGGCTATGCCGCTCGGCAAGGTAATCATCGACGTCTACTCCTCGTCAGGGTTGCCCCGGCGGCTGTCTTGGGTTGCACGGCCAGCCTCGAAGCGCCGCCTAAACGTGACGAGAGATGCCTCCTCCTTGCTTGGTGTCCTTGCCCGCTGCGTGATTGGTCATATGGAGTAGTAGTCAAGGAACAGCCAAGTCCAGTGAGGGCACCACCACACTCCCAGTGGCCGAGAAGCCCACTGCAAACCACTGCCACATCATCCGAGCACAGAAACCCTGTGGAGAGCCATAGATAGCTGCGTGGCAACAGCTGAGCACCAAGTCAGAATGGAGCGTCCAGGCCGACCGACTGGCAGTCTTGCGCAAATGCATAGCCCCGATTTTCCCATTACTGTCAAGTTCATGTAGGAGAGTCCGCTCGGCCTTGGATAACAACAGCCCGGTCAGCTGGCATGGGTCTTATGGAATGGTCACATTGTGGGAGGAGTTCAGCAGTGACCAATGCTTCTGATTCGTTACCCTATTCTCGGGACTGTTAATTAAAACCTGGCAGAAACCTTAAGCCAACCTCATTCCCTCCTTTTCGTTGGTCGTATTCCATAATAACTCATCATTCACCCGCAACCCGCTTGCTATCCCGTGTTCCCAAACTTGCTGCCAACGCGCTATAGCAGTCCCTTTCGACAGCAAACCAGGCCAACAAAAATCTACCGACTGCGTGCATCAGTCAAGGCCTCTGCTCCTTGCGGCTCGGCGCGTACGGCGCGTGCTTGCCTGGAGAACACGCATTGTTGGCAGCCGATATCCTTCCGATTCGAAGTCCCAGCAACATAGACCAAGCGACAAATGACGAATAGCATGGCGATGACACTCCCGGTGTCTCAAAAAATCGACATCCCAAAAGGAAATATCGAATGTTGCTTATCTACGGGGCTTCTTACCCACGCAAACATATCTTAAATCAAGTCATCAGAACATTGCAATCCTCATGACTGTTTAGAAAAGATTGCACTCACAACGGGAAGTAAGGCTAAGAAGATAGCGCGGTTTGTCAGTCTTGCCTAGTCCTACCATATACGAAACGGAGTACTGTGCGAGAAACATTGAAAGTAATACCTTGAGCGCCGGGTTGGCAGCCTCCGCTCTCGCCTTCGCTACCAAGACGTGAAATTCAGTAATGGACATGCTGAAATAACTGTCAACATAGCCACTCGCTCGTCTGAGCCTCAGGTTCAAGAGGTCCTACCTGAGATAATGAGTGAAAGGGTATATGGCCTGGGAGGATAATAACATTCGGACATTTTCCTGATTTGCGGCCCCGATATCATAATCTCTTTGATCTGCCATAACCTATTTAGCCAATGTTAGATCTCGCCAGGCGAGTGCATATCTTACTGTCCGACCAGGCACACATTGGCAGTGGAATCATTCGTTCATCTACATCCGTGAATCCAGCATGCCTGAGCCAACTCCCAAGGCGGCGCGGAGCCCTTGGATTCTTGCACTGTTCCATCGCAAAGAGATACGTCTGCGACCACTGCCGAAGAGCCGAGTCTACCAAGTACGTATAAGTTCAGTACTTAAGGATGACATATGTTTGTGTGAGGCTTACTATCTGCTAGAGCACCATTATCCGACTGCGCGTTAAAGTCAATCTCAACCATCTGTACCCAGCCTCCTGGACGGAGGCATCTTAGTATATCTCGAATATATCCGGTCCACCGCTCACTGTTGATGCCACCGGCTACCAATCTACTGTTGATGAGATCGAAATGGTTCGAAGGAAACTGAAGCCTGTCTTCTCCGTCAGACGCTTCCACACTCGATTGCTATAAGCTTACGTCATATTCAGATCGTCGATGTCGAGGTATAGATTTTCTAAACCTTCTTCTGGGTTGTGATGATGCGGCGTAATATCGATCCCTCGGACCTAAGTTTCCGCGATCAGCGAAGTGATGAAGTTCGGACGGTCTGCTGTTCTATCTTGATTCATTGGCTGCTTTGTTTCGTTGTTTCTCTCCTCCTTTTCTCTATTTGCAGGGGATGCTGTGTAGACTTCACAGATAGTGTTGCACCACAGTCTTCCTTAAGCAGCTGTAGATGAGATTATGAAGGTGGCAAAAGGTTGTCGACGAATACGCTCAGAACCTGCGCGCCGGGCACGCGAATCCCAGAACAGAGATGACAGTATTGATTAGGAAACTAAGGTTTGCATACCTCGCATCTAGGATATTGCCAGGCTACTTGGAGAGCCCACTACGTAGAAGTCAATATTCCACTCGATACGGAGGGTCACCGTGTTATGCTCTGCTGATGTCGTGGCTTCAGGAAGAGCCTGCCAAGAATTTTTCGTACGAAGAACAGCAGCTAAAAGGAAATCCATGGGGTAGCGATGATAAAGTGAGCATCTAACCTCTCCCGTTCCAAATCCGCAATCAAGGACGCGTCTCGGTGAGTCAAGAGGCGGGAAAATGAATCTGTTGTCGAACATCATAGTCAAGACGCCATGTTGGATCCGCAATCGAAGGGTTTCATCCTGTATTGACCACACATTAGCACGGCTCTCCGCTTCCTTCTCCTTCTCGACTATGTGTAGGGCATAACGCACCTCGTCAACAGGAACAAAATACGTGTTATTGTCGATAGCGTATTTTTGGAACGATCGATTGTGAAGAACAAACGTTTCTTGAACCTCATCGCTAAGCTCCACGGTGTCGGCTTGACTATCAATGTGTCAGCATGTCAACAAGGGCCCTAGGCTAAGACTAATTACTCAGCCATGTTTTCAAACAACTGTGTCTGTCCTGACAAAGGTGAGTTGCGGATCTTCTTCTTTTCTTCTCTTCACAACTTCGAGGTAATTTTTGTCCTCTGCTGGTTGTTGGGTGCAGTGGAGGTAGTCACTATCGCACATAGAACCTCTTTTGAGCTTGACCACAATCATCTAATAGGCTTACCCGACCTAGACCTTAATCATCTCAGCCCACCAACCACCAGGATGGGTTCCGAAATTGATTCCTGTTATACTTCTCCCCCTAGGCTGTAACTAGTATCCGTAAGTTGCAGAATTAATGTGCTACGGCCTTAGACTTATGTGGAGCTAATGGGTGTTATGACCTGTTCGACAACCACTGCATGATAATCACCCACACGCAGCACCTGGGACCCCACGATGCTATTAGTACCGCCGCCGATCGGGTACTGCATCTCCTCGACCGATTGCTAATTCCTAGATAATAAGACCCTAGTCTCGTCATCATTGCTGCGAGTCAATTCATAGCATGCATAAGAACCCGCGACAAGATGCTGGGGTATGCCATCGCGCTGATTGACCCGGTTCCACTATCCAGGAAGAGGGAAAAGATGACAGTGAGAGGCACCACGTCTCACTACAGGTCGCCCGCATTGATTGCACGCCTCTCTGGCGGTAGACAGGCCTCGTTTGAGCTACAAACAGCATTTGGCATTATTGGGTAGTAATGGCTTTGTTGTGTGGCCTGATAGGGTCCAGGGACCACTCATGAAGGCCAGAGTAACGTCCATACTACCTAATAGAACTAGCATGGTCTACTGGCTTCCCCTGTTTTCAGACGCACACCTTCCTGGCTATCCACTTGTCCCTCACAGCTGCAGGTCGCGGTTCAACCGGCTAACGCGTACCCTTGACCAGGTGGCCAAGAGCGGAGGAAGTTCGATGTTTGCGGAGGATTTTTCGGTAAACGAGGTCTTAGGGAGGAACAGGAGAGAGCTTGACTGCCGAAACAAATGCTGATCTCGACACTGTGAGCTGTCTTCCGCCAAATGTCCCGAGTGGCGCACAACAGCGGTGCTCAAGGATCCCAAGCCAATGGATCAGCCGGGTAGCTAACGCCTTTCGTACATGGCACAGAACATTAATTCACTGCCCAGAGACTTGGGTCCAGCGAGACGGGGTCAGCCCAGGTACCAATGAGAATGCCATTGCTCTTGCGACTGGTAACACATATTTATATTGTTGTCTCCTGAGATGCTTGAACTTCCTGGATAGGCGAAAGCCAACTGGCACAGCTACGACCAATTTTTTGAGAATAATACAATGGGAATAACGGGATATTTGGCCTAACGCCATGGAGTTGTGATATACAACTGTCTTCCCGTCTTGCTAGCTACTAGCTAGTCACAGGTAGACACTCCTCTAGGCCGCTTTGTGGGCCACCGTGACGGCAAGTGAGGAGAGGAAGCACAATCATCTTCTACTAATAGTTGCTATCTGCCCTTGTTACATTGGAGGGGAAGCTCGGGACTTACAAGACGCCTGCTTAGCTTCGTCATAATCCTATTGATTATATGTCCAAGGCTCCGAAGGTAGCCAGACCGGGCACTCTGTCGAGGATGTATAAAAGAACAGAGCAAGGGGAATAGCCACCATAGTTCGCGACGAATGCCCCTTTTGCGATTAGCGGACTGCCAGGTCATCGCTGCCTCGTCTCACCGCTACACGGCCTTTAGAGGCTTCTAATCCATCAATCACCACGGACCCAGCAAGCTGGTTCATGCAGAACCCAGGAATTCTAAACAAACGCTATTATCTCAGTGGCCGAACCCCTGTCAGCAGCATGATAGGTACAGAGGCAGCCTAGCGGATTTACAAGCTTCCAATCTGCCATACCAAAGCATTGACGATATAACTTGGCGACAAAATAATCTCATTTTTTTGTCCCACGGGATCAGAGCTAATTGTCAAGCACAGCGGGCCGGCCATGGTGGAGTTGGCAGTTCGCCTGGACACGCCACACGCTTGGAGAGGGTAGTATCAGAGAGTCTTGGGCTGCAATATTTCGACAACACACTCACCAGATCCTTGACCGAGCGCCATATACTACTGCTACAGCGAGCGATTGATATTGCGCGGAAGTTAGACTAATGCTCACACGCAACTACAGTATTATCTAGCATTGAGAGAGTGTGAAGGGTTCACGGGACGCATCAGTCTCGTGTAGACGGCTGCAGAACTCGGACGCCAAAACATGCTGATATGCTGGTATTGCTAATAAACTCTCCCGGTGTTAAGGAACCATAGCATGTCTGCCCGCAAGTGTGAAGGCCCAAGGTTATGTATGATGGTCTATCCGTAGATGGTTAGGATTTCCGTGGTCTCAGGCCCTGTCTGAGAGCTCCGAAAAACGACTCCGCTTCGCCGCCTTTGACAGAAGGAGGCCAAGCTAAGAATGGTTAACCAGTTGGCTCCAAAGTCCCTTGACGCACGCAATTTTCCCTGCCGCCACCCCACAAGATCAGACCGACGAGAAATTACATGCCGGGAATGTCCCAAAGTGCTGGGAACTGGGTCGCCAAACAATCGGCTACGGCCCGGCTAGTCATAGTGAATGAAGGGCCGCATAGAGGCTACCAAAACAGGTGGACCACGACCTACGGACTATGATGGCGAGGCAGACGAAATGGAATCGGACGGCTCTACCCTGCATGTAATCACGTACATTCACCTTAGTGTACCGGATATCAGAAGGCCGTGATATGTAACGCGAACGGTATCGCCGCAGAGCCGGTATCAGTCAGCATGGCTCCTTAGACTAATCTACAACGAGGCATATCCTCATCCTTCGAGGTGTCTTACTTTATTTTAGTGAGCATGCATTAGCGTGTACCAGAGCACCGGGTCACACAGCTTCGTGGATGTGCATATGTTGCTGACGCGCAACGTTTATCCAGCCTCACGGGACAGGCATTGTTTGCTATGCCTTAGCAAACGTCAGCACGGGATTAGTTGTGGATTGCTTTAGATGCCTAGCCCCGTAGGAAGCTCTCAAAGACTTAGGACCTAGGACTAGGACCAAGACGATACGCCGCGTCCTTCTGGCTCGCCAACACTTGGCATCTGTTCTTCCACGTGGGCTAGGCATCGCTGCAGAAGCCAGTGTGAACGATAATACAAGCTAGGTAGAAGGGAGGAATTTGCGCCTACTGCCGAGTCGCACAAGACACTGTACGCTACAGTATGTTTGTCTACTGTAGTCGAGGGATCGCGACGATTGATTATGCCACGATCCTTTGTGATATTACCATAACCGCAGCTGATCCCATAGCCCCGCGCCGCCGAAAGCTCTAATTTGTAGGCTGAGCCCGAGCAACCCGAGGCCCCAGTCAGGTCATTTAGTCCACTTTGGTTGAATTAACCCGAGCGTCTGGCTCCCCTCGAAACGTCTCGGTTCACTGGATCCACGAACCTGGCGCAAGGAATCGCCAGCGTACGGGCGATGAGCGGGATTCGTCCCAGCCCAGCTGCTGCAAGCCACCTTCCATGCACTGTAGCCCTTTTAGGGCACAGCATATAGATGCGTAGTATACATATCTTATCCCCAGTACAGTATACAGGCCGACGCCAGTGGTTATTTACCTTTCTTTCCCTTGTCGTCGTCTCGTTCATATCGTACAGGCATGTCGATAATGCTACGTGGGCTTGCCGACGATCAAGCCACTATCCAAGAGCGAATACACCCTGCATAGCTGTGCGGAGGCCGTCCGACAACTTACCTCAGCTCGGCTCTCAACTGCCCAGTATTTCATTGATACCTAGTTGAGACATACACAAGCATTTGACCGGTGTGGCCGACAAACCGTTCACAGTGACCTAAGGACAGCGCCGGTTTGTCCCGGCTAGAGCGCGCTGCTGTCAAACAGGAGGCCCACGGCGCAGCGAGGGCGATAACATGTGTCATAACCAACATACATATGCATACTTAAAGCCACTGCAACCTCAAGACTAGCCCCGTATTGGTTCTGACGTGTCATCTTACGAAAACCGTTCCAAGCGATGTCTATCACGGTGCCGCTACAGATCGCCCAATGCCGTGGCCCTGGAATGGACTTAAGCGGCTAGTTTGTGGCACAACGCAGTAGCACAGCAGCCTCCTGACAAATGGCATGTCTCACTTGTCATTGAGCAAACTTTCTAGCTCATCTTACTCCTATCACAAACCAAAGCGAAACTGCCATTTGCTAACCAATCATCTTTCGAACTTTAGACAGGCCGCCATGTCTTACTCAGCACGGAAAGCAAGCTCCAATGGCGCACGGGTGGCGTTTTATGGATGACTTCAGTTCCGGCGCCGAGGAACGGGATCAAAATTCCCTTTTGCAGAATTGTTTGACTCCCATAAGCATAGGGCAGGCGCCCCTAGCCTTGCAATGCCACATGTAGTCGCCATGCAGCGCAGTAATATACAACACCGAGAGCATAGAATGATGAGCACCACGGCAATACGGCACCGCACTACAGGTAGCATCTCAAATCTTTATAATACTCGTGGCTAAAGGATGATAGTCAAAGAGGGGATAGTTATGCGTTTCTGCGATGTGTACAACCAAACACACGCTCGAGAAATCATCGCTAACCAACCTCGACGATGGACAAAACTAGAAGCCCTCCCATCTGCGGTCCCGGCGGTGTGGCCTAACCGAAAGGAAGAGACCGGATGAGCGAGCATCGATTGCCGTTCCAGCCTCCTGGTTCTCCACCCTGGCTGCCGATTACGATATCTAATTCAACAGTCAGTCAGCCGGCCTAGCCATACGGCAGGTTTCGATGCAATTGTTGCTCTCAAACACTACCATATCTCTTACCACTTGACACGTGAATGCCTGCCTACCTGCAGTCAGCTGCCCTTGCTTGTTCCCAACACGCAGCTCTGGATGGATTCTAGGCGGCAACCATGCGACGTTGCCGCGGGGCTGGATATCTAGCTGCAGCACTTGTGATGTATCGTAGGACCACGCACATCTAGCGCATGTAGGTATAATGCCCTCTTCTCCACATAATACTGCGTACGAGCATGACTACTTGCGGTACTGAGTAGTCTGCGTGCCCACCTGTATGTGCACGGTATTTATGCACGAGCTACTGTACATGCATCTGTTCCTCTGTATTGTTGGGATACCGAAGAGAGAGAGATTGGGGGCAGATGATAAGTCCCCGACAGCGGTTCTGTGCCAGTCTCCATATCACGAACCTATCAACTGCGAGACATGCAGACAGAAATGCAGCTAGACAGAAGGAAAGGGCTGATAGACAGATCAGGGGTGATGTGCACACCTGCACTGTACAGTACTCAGTAGACATCTCAGAAATTGGGTATCTAGAGTTCCATTGGAGATATGCATGTCTTACAGTAGACAAATTGCAAGTATAAGACATATATTCAACTTCAACTAACCTACCAACGAACCAGACAACCCGGAACACTCCCCGAGCCCACATGAGCTCACTCTCTCGAGAAGAAAAAGAAACCTTTTGGACTAAAGGGCAGAAAGTGCAGATATATCACGAACTCTGCAGCTTGCGGAACGTAGGTAGCAAAAGAGGGGCCAGAGGTGCGGTAAACCATGGACAAGAGAGGAGAGAGTTGCGGGTCGGCCCGTTTTCTGTCCCTGGCCATCTGTCTGTTTGGTCTGTTTATTTATCCGCGCCCTTCGGTCTTTTTCATTTGGCGAGCTTGGCCAAGTTCCCGGGCCTTGGTTTTGTTCTCATAGCGCCAAGGTGAATCAAACGGGCTGAATTGAGCGACAGAACTGAGGTTACCTTACCTATCCAAAACAAGACATAGGTGCATATTCTACTCCGTACAGACGCATCTTTTTCTCACATGTACGACTTCCATATCATTTTCATACGATTGCTCTACTGAGTACTACCTTGTCCGCAGTACCACTACCCCGTTCTGCTATACGGCGAACGCAGCTTCGTGTTTCGCCTGCTCTTTATATGCTGTCTCGCCAATCTGTGCAAACCCCCTCGTTGCGCCAAGGGTTGGTATTTCTCCGCGGTAACTTTCATATTGAAATGCGGCGTATGGTGAGTGGGTATGGAAGGGGGAAGAATAAAAAAAGAGGCGCGGAAACTCTAGCATTATACACATCAGGTAGTCCAGGCCTTTTGCTGTTGTTATTGTTGTTGCCCTTTTTTTTTCTCTCCTATTCGCATACCTAGCGTTCCTCCGCTCCTCCGGGGAGAACTCGTATGCCCAATCTGGGAATGAGGGGCCAATATGTATGGGTGTAAGTATAATAGGATTACTATACATGTTTATAGATGGAGGCATGTTGGTGCTTCAGGTAATACTACGCTATAGGAACATTGGTCAAAAGAGGAAAAAGAAAACAAATTCCTTAGAGGCAGAAGGCGAGACGAGACCTCGCTCTGTTCTCACAGTCCAGTACACATTAAGGTACGTCCGCACTGGCTTATCGTGACGGGGAGGGTGTTTCTTAAACCACGCAGGCAGACTTTAGTCGCCTCCTACTAATAGATTAGTAAGAAAAAATTGTAAACTAGAGTTTCCTTGCTCGGTTACCGCTATCGTCTTGTTCTTTAAAAGGGATCTTTATCCGTCTAATCCCCGCCCCTAATATCATCTATTCTTTAGTGTAGGATGGACTAAACATACCAAATTTATTGCTGTAAGGGTCTCTAAGTGGAAATATGCCTCTGTGGGTACTTTGTTCGTCCGGAACACCATCCGCCTTATGCCGTCAGCCTTCTCATCTAAATAACCACTGATCCGAATTAATTATACACATACTAAGCCAGGCAACTTTTGAGAAGTACCTACTTACCCTAATAAGTAGGCAGGTCTTTCCGTGCCTCATATCGTGCACAATAAAAGCCTTCCATACTTCCGTATACGGAGATTCTATCTCCATAGATATGTTTCTTCAGTATCCCAAGTACACTAAACCGCTCGGCCGAGTCAGCCGGAACTTTGTAGGCGGTTTACCCACACACGTTCTCGCTAAATCGAAAAGCTCACCGATGCTAATATTAGAGACATACATGGGTACTACAGTAGCCATAGGACTTAATAAGTTGAGAAGAGGGTACTTTCTCACCGGTGAGCCAGCCAAGTAAAAGCGAGTGAGACAGTGGAATAAATGTTTACTTTTTTCCCGTGCCTGTAGGATAAGTGAGTGGGGCTAATTACTATTACTACCTATGTATACTGTGTACCTACCTAATTTACCTGGCAGCCGAGCAGTGTAGCAAGGCTAACACTGTGCAGACGGCAAACTGATTTCCTGTTGTTTATTTTTATTGTTAATCTTTTTGCAAATTAGGCAGGCCCAATAGTCAGGTACGCTAACAAGGACGCGGGTAGGGTTGTGTAAGCGGCCCACCTGCAGTGGCCGTAGATGCAGCCTGGAGTGGCCGTATCTACATCTATACTCTGGAATACCTTCGGTGCCAGCGGCCTTGCCGCGAGGACCACAAGTTCCACCCCTTTTAAATTCTTTGACTTCCGGGGTGCATGCGCTCCGCGCCGACCCCCACTCCAGAAAGAGATAATAAAATCCCATCTTGGTCCGTCGCTCGCGCCCTTCGGGGCTCACGAGGCTCCTATAAGTAGGTATTTACTTACAGTAGAAGCACGGACACTAAAGTGGCGTAAGTGGCGTAAGTGGGTTATTGCCTAATTAAGTAAAGTTACGGCCACCCCAGGCTGCATCTACGGCCACTGCAGGTGGGCCGTGTGTGTAAGATACGGCCTGGAGGCTCCTTGATGATCTCCAGATTGAATATTCTGACAAGTGATAGGTAATAAATATATCAGGTCCATACTATCCTTACTTTTACTTACCCACTCAATTATCCACCACCGCTGAGACGGCTCCGACTTACGGTTATGGGCTCGATGGGACGGTGCGCGTGTCGGGGATGTACTCTGGTGTGCTTACGCGAGGTTTGGGGATTGATCGACCTGCTCTAGGGTCGTGGGGAAAGAAGTTAGGTAGGTAAAAAGACTTTGAAGTGATCCGAATTCTTTAGGGAGGCGAGGTGGGTGACAAAAAACTTGTCACTCGCCTCGTGTGGTGTGGGTAGTGTGGGTGGTGTGGGCGGGTGACAAGTTTTTTGTCAACCACCTCGGGGAGGTAAGCAGGTCAGTTGGTATTACATATGATGATACATTAACCAGAAACTCGTCAGCGGCTTGTATTGTACAAAAATGGACACATGGCTTTTTCCTTTCCTGGGGTGAGGCGGCTTGGAAAATCCCCAATACGTTGAACCTCATCATGTATGTATGACCTGCGCGGTAGTGAGTCTAACCCGAGGGTGTAAATAGCTACTGACGCTCCTCTATGCCCTCGCCATATGCCATGCATCTATGTATTTGCCGATGCAATGTCCCATATATCTGTTTGCCCTTTGCGCCGTCGCCCAAAGCAAAAACAAACAAACAAACACATAATAATCCTTCTGCGTTCAGTGACCCATGCCAGTGGAAGCAATGACAGCAATGACATAGGGTCTAGCACCAACTGAAAACAGGGTTCCTAGCTTTGACTGTCTCTAGCCGCTCGACTATGACTTTGCGCCTGTGACCTTCCATACCCTCGGCTGCCGCATATCCAAGGTCACCTTCCGCATCGTATTCGACAACTTCCTCACTGTTGTTCGTAGGGCCATACATCTGTTGCGCAATGGTATTGCTGTGTCTCCGCGCCGCCCCAAATGGACGAGGTCGGTATTTATAATTCGAGGCTGACTGAACCTCTGACCTCATGGGGCCTTGGTAGCTGAACCTTTGTCCAGCCTGGTCGAATGACGGACGGGCTTGGGTTTCATTCCACAACCTAGAAGCTGATCCGTTCTGTTCCAGTTCCGGCGACTGTGCTCTCGGACTCGTACCCAGGTCGAACCGACCAGAATGTGGAAGCGGCGCGGAAATACCGAGCGAATCTTCACCGCGGTCGGTAGGCTGAGAAGACGAGTTGGCCGCGCCAATGTCCATCTCCTCGTGAATGACATCGCGACGTCCCGTCTCAGCCTTCCGGCGCATCTCGGAAGAAGTCATACGCATCGGCACGGCGACGGGGACGTCGACCAAATCATCCCATACGCATACCCTCGCTCGGCGGGTGAGTTCTAGCGGCCCGTGATCCGGTGTCTTCAACGTCTCAACGACATTCCAAGCTTGACCCTTCATTACAGCCATTTGCCGGGAGAACATTTTCTCTTGAAAATCGGGGTCGATCTGGAAAACTTTCCGCAGTTCATGTGAGGTTTGGCTCCACCATGTTGTAGATGTTAGTAGAGGGAGAAAATGATTCCGGGTCTTCTGAGAGAACGGTCTCCCAATGAGATCGACAGGCAAGAAAAGCCAGCCAAAAGGAAAACTGCCGACTGGGTTAATACGATTCACTCTTGCACAGCCAGATAGAGCGGGATCATACCTTCGCCACGCATCCGGGTGTTTCCATGGCCACGACAGCGAATTATCGATGGCTCCGATGGATATTTTGGGGTTTCGTGCACTCGTAGAATTCCCTGCATTCATGGGCTTTTGTACCCTATAGGGATGTGATTTTGAACTAGCTGGCTGCATTCGTTGCGTCAGGTCGACCGGTCTGGCCGCTGGTTCGCGCTCTTCGTCGTTTGAAACATCCATGTTAAGCTGCGGCGGCTCCGAAGCTATCGAAACTTCCTGAGTCTCCCAATCCACCTTAACCATCCAGTTGTCCAGGCCGCGGTCTGTATTCCGCATTATGTAGTCTAGAATGACTAGTTTTTCGAGTTCCTCGCGGAATGATTGCTTTAGGGATTCTGTCCACCTGAAATTGTCTGGGCCGAGTGGGCGCTGTTCTCGAGCGCTTTGCTCGTCGTCACTCTCAAACTCATCGTAAGCCGCCTGACTCGACGGTCGACAGTTTGCAGTCCATCTCTTCCGTCTATTTCGATGCGTATCGTTTGAGCGAAGGCCAGACCAGTACTGGTCGGGCCACGGATTTTCTCTTAGGAAGACATTGGCATCCTTGAAGCCTTTTAGAAAAACTTGGAAGCTGCCAGGTTTGGCAGGAAACGGCTTCTTCTTCCTATAAAATCTCCGGCGATCCCAGTACGGGTAATGAAACGATTTGGACGATAACCACACCACGTCCGTGTATGGAACCATGTTGGTTCGGAGTTGGCAATCCAATGTGTATGCTGCTGCTTCACTCACGTAGGAGAGATTGGGGATCAGACTGTTAATTGGTTAGTCATGAATAACCGAGCCTACGAGTTTGGACGGAAACATACCAAGCCCGTCCAAAGAAACAAGGGAAAAGGTTCCGGTGAATCCACTTGTTCCATTTTGGATTTCCGGCCGCATAAGGCTCCTCGTCTTTCGGCTTGAAAACACCCACGATCTTGCCATCCGTATTTCGCGCGAAGTAGCTTCCAGAGCTCCCTTGGGTGATCATACTGGGGTGCATGCCCTGATCGATGGCGATCCTGACGCTGTTCACTACCTGGTCGAACTCTGCCTTGGACATGGCTGGCCCAGGCATCATGGCGAGTGTCTCGGGCGTGGCGGGTCGAACGCTAGGGGGAGGGTGGAAAACACTGTAGTGTATCTCGGGGCGCTCCTCGTCGCCGAGTTGGCCCCCCTTGGCCCTCTTGAACTTGGATGCTATCTCATCAGCCCATCGCTCGAGCCGTGCGTTTATGGCTTTCAGGTCAACGCCTGAGTTGCTCCTATGCCGTCTCGGGAAATGCTTCTGCTGGGCAAGGGCTTTGGGAGAGGTCATGCCAGAGTGCGGCCTCGGCTGCGTATTGGGCGTAAAGCGAGGCGCGGATTGGGGTTGGAGGGAGGCCGAGCTCTGAGCCAGAAACTCGTCGTCATCGTCGGACTCGTCGCTGAACCGGTCAGCCTGGGCTAGGCGTTCGTAGCCTGTCGTAGCAGGCCGGTTTCGTGGCATTGTAACAGGATAGACGGCTCTTGTGTTCGGCAAAGGATGACAGAGGGATAGATCGGCGAGGAAATGAGGGTAGGCAGAGGACGGCGTGTGAGATTATGTCATTCTGGCGAAAAAAGGTGTCGATCTTGTCAGTGAGAAAGGAAAGGGGCTGCTAGATAGGTAGCCACACTTTCTGGTGTCTTGGGCAGAGATATGGAATGCCAACCGTGGGCCAGCGTTTTTCTATTAACGAATGACGAGGAATTAAGAGTTCGAGCGCAAAGAAAGCAAGCCTTTTTGCAGGCAATGACGCCGATGAAGATAGTGATATGAAGTTAAGAGGTGATGGTGATTTCGGAGATGATAGGAGACTTGTGTCAGTATGGTACTTCTAAGGTATGAGGTAATCTAACCGACAAAAGACTACCTTAGTGCCACACCTATAACAAAGCGTTGATATAGTTGTAAATAATGGGTCTTACGGGCTTACGGGCTTACGGGCTTCGCGCAACAGACAATTGTTTAGAAAGTAACCTTTGCACAGCTTTTTTTTTTTTTTTTAACATGCAATCTACAGGTCATTAGTCGAGTCTTGCACAGAGACTTTTGCAATATAATTTGACTCGGCCTCTAAACTGCAGTTGGAATCTACCTGGATATTATATACTATGTTTATTAGTCACTCGAGGGTTAAGTCTTCTACTGCTTAAGTTGGTTAAATAAGTTTAGGTAGGTACCGTAGAGGTAGAGGCTGCACCGGCAAGTACGACGTTGCCCGGCGCTAGCCTATTGCCTCTACAGTACTGAGGACCTGCTAAGCGCACGCATACAAGACCTCAGCATGCTGCAGCTAAACCAGTCCGACTCTGGCTACCTAGATACGCCACGTTTATAACCGCTTGGCTTTTGATACCGGTAAGTAGGCACCTAGGTAAGCATCCCTAACCCACCTGTATTGGCTATAGATGTAGCCTAGGGTAGCCATAATCTACCCTGTTCCCTACACAGTAGCTACTATACTAAAATTAGGTGGCATTTTAATTAAGGTCCTAATATAGCCTATATACTAACCCTAGCCTATATATTAATAAAAATTTATTAATAAAAATTATATTACTATAATAAAGCTAATTAGGAGCATTTAAAAATAATTATTGCGATTTTTTTAGTGTTAAAAACATAGAGTTATAAAGGTAAATATAGTATAGGTGCTGGTTTTTTTAGGATAATAAAGAAGCTTATACTAATACTAAAAAACTACTAAGTTAGCTAATTCTTTAACTTTAGACTTTTTAATAACAATATAATTACTAGTAGTTTTTATAGGAAATGTATCTATTAAAAAAGAATATATTAAAAAGCTTATATTTATTATATTTAAAAAAGTAATATATATTTATATTAGCTGCTAAAATCCCTTTCCCTTTCTACTTTTATAAACTGCTGTTTTAAAGCCTAAAATAATAACCTTATAGCTTTTAATATTACTAATCTTAGCTATTTAAAGCTAATACTACTGCTTTTAGACTTATAAAAAGCGCCTAATAATATTAATAAGTTTTAATAAATAATACTACTTATAAAAATGCCTTATTTTAACTAACTACCTTTCTAATTATTGCGGTGTTAAAGCTACTTTTAATGCTTTTAATAATATACATATTTAATTACTAGTAAAGAGATCTACTAATTTTTTTAACTATTTAACTCTAGTAAATAGTAGCCCCCTTTTAAAGCTATAACTTTTTATAAAATAGTAGACAGCAACCTTTATTTTATATATAGTTTAACTAATAATATATAATATTATTATTAAGGTAGGCTTTAGTGCGGCTTTAAAGATTATAAAGTATAAAGCTTTAAGTTTTTTATAGTATTAAATTATATATAAGTATAATAAATTAGTTACCAGTTTTATTACTTTTTAAAGCTATTATTAGAGATTAAAATCGTGTTTAGTTAGCTTACCGCTTTAAAGTATTATAATAATTTTATTTCTTTTTTTACTTTTAACTTTAATAAAGATCTATTATTATATTTAATATTAGCAAAATATCTTATATTAACTTTTAAAGTTATTTATATAATTAGTTATTTTAATATTTTAAGTATTTCTAATAAGTTTTAATAGCAAAGTAATATTATTTTTAAACCTTTTTAAAAGCTATTTAACTAATTTAAAAATAAAGGCTTAAATTTTTAAAAATATTATTTATAAATTTTATAATGTTTATA
>NPFG01000656.1:0-17175 GCA_002288965.1 Xylaria sp. MSU_SB201401
TATTATTTTGGGTTGAAAATTTTTATATAAATAAAGATAAAAATAAATAACTTTATATAACTAGCCCGAAGTAGTTAGCTATTTTTGTTAATTAGTTATAATTATACTAGTTTGGGTAAGTTTGTATGGGGTTGTATGGGACAGGGGGTGGCTCGTAGATAGACTGGCTCGTTCATGGGTGGGTGGGCTTATCCGCATACTCCCTTGAGGAATACCAGTTATCGTGAGGACCATCCTATCTTCATCATCGAGCAAGGTAGGCAGCTATGATAAAAGTACGTAATAGCCACTGGCTTCTACAAGGCTTATGCAATAATAAACAGCCGGGATGGCTTCAAAACAATATCGGAGTCGCCCTCCTCAGCCTTGGAATGTAACCTAGCGGCTTACATACGGCTGGATCGGCCTTTGAAGCTTTGGGGTCCGTCTTGAGTCTCACATGAGCGATGGCCAAACATTCTGGTCTGCAATACGCTCGAGACTGACTAGCAGCCGGAGCCGAAGCTGCTGTGGGCTAGAATCGTACAACAGCGTACAGGGGCGTACGAAGGCGTGTGGCGAGTGTAACAATTGCATATAGGATAGGTTCATCTCTGCTCTACGAAATAATCAAGTTCAAAACACCGCTCATATTAGTGAAGAACTAAGAGATGAACATAACTAAATGAATTTGAATAATTACTCTCACTTTCAGACGCCTCGAGAATTGCACAATAGCAAAGCTCGTATAGTGCCCCTATCAAGTTATTCGCAAAGACACGTATCATTTAGGTAGGGTCTGGGCGGTCAAGTCATACAGAGCGTATCACGCGTATTGAGTACTTTACCTAGATGTCTAAACTATTTCCCGGAAGCCTGGTTGCACTCGTGCTGCTTAGATGAAGAAACCGGAAGCGAGCACGTCGCCTAGTTAACCTATCAACCTAACAAGACTGTCGTGAGTCACGCTAGTTCGTTAGGGAGTGTGATGATGTTTTTGACTTTACGTGAATAAGACGAAGGGGTCAGCCGACGAAGATGCCGCAGGAAAAAAAAACCCCCTTATCATCAATGTTGATGAAACCGCTGAGACACATCTACATTGGGGGCTTCGCTAACACAGTATCACAATTCCTAAATGGACTATAAGCAAGTTGTTGATGGATTTCTTGCAAGGAAACAGATGAGGATAATCCTACAAACTACCGCAAGAAAAGGTCCAAGCTAATATACGGTTATTCCACTCGATACCAGATTTTACACATATAATCCTACCTGCTTCTGCCAGCTTTCTTCTGCTTCATAGAGAACACGGAAATGATCGTTAGCTACTTCTCTTTACTAATATAGGATATAATTGTGAAAGCCTTTAAATCTGTGAACTGCTTATGATTTCCTCATTGTCAGACGCTCGAATATCTTGGGTAGTCGTGACTTCGCGTGTAGGCAGCCCGGCTCTTAACACACCTCTCATCCCTCCTGTCCCTCTAGATCTTTTGAATTTAATCGCCTCATCTTTCACCACTGAGCACGAGACGTGATGGAAACACAATCTTCTGTGCGACGAACACTCGGTCGGTCCAAGCTTCTATTGGTCTCTTCGGCTATATACACAAATTTCACTTGTCCAGCCCACTTGTAATCGAATATCTCGGTGAGCTTGGTGATCAAAGTCCGTATCTGCTTCACGTACCTATAAATAAACGAGTCTTATGTCCCATACCGAGATACAACCATCGAACCATACCATGGCACATCCATGCTTATTATACGCAGCCTTATTTTTAATATATTCATATGCTCGTAGTTGCTAAATTCATTTTGAACAACATGCATCCCAATCAGGAACAATACCTTCGCATGTGAGAAGCCTCCGAAGCCTTGAAGAAGAACAGAGAGGAAAATAAAGAAATCAAGGAACATACAGAACGAAAGATAGAAGAAAAATTAGTGCTAGATGCTGGAAAAGCATGCCAAGAAAAGCGAAAATATAAGGAGGCAAGTAGTGTTTCAACATTTATCCTTCCTAAAATCCAGTTGATTCTAACTCTCTATGAGCCGTCAAGTAGCATAATCCATCCCGTATTACAGTCAAGCTGCTCAGCGAGACGTTGTATTCAGAGCTGCTCTAGATTACAACAACAATATGGGGGCGATTATAATCGAAAGATGTTCTCATTAATGAATTCATACGGAAGCCGGTCACAATTGTGTATGACCTCGATAACACCTCGTAATTACCTAGAGACCGACCACGGTCATTCATGGCGTGAATGGGACACCCCCCCAAGGGAGCTACAGAGGTTCATTACGGATTTTAGATTATGCAACACCCATATATCCTCGTTACTAGACAGTCATTTTAGGATTCATACCGCTTCGTTGGTGCCATTCGGTGCTTATCCTACTTAGTAAAAAAGAGGTGGAAATTCTATGACTTTAATTCGGGAGAGAGGCAACCAAGAAGGCTACCTAATTAAAATTCTACAATGTTTCATATCTATCTTCTCGAAATTGTGTGAAGGAGGCGAGTGAGAACTCAGGATAACGACAGCCAGGAATTAAAATCGATTCTGTTGACTCTACGATGATCTATTATAGATAGCTGGTCAGACTGGTGTTGTCCACCTCCTCTTTTTGAGAAATCTTCCCTGAGCGTAAGAGTCTTGATCGTTTCGAGGTCTTCTGATCCCCTCTTTCGAGAAGAAGTGAGTAGCGCAAGAACTGCATATATTTAACCGTAGATAGGCAGAAGAAGTAAAGGGTATTGACACGAGGTAACTCGACCGTTATATTGAACTACAGACCAGCATACTGGCTGCGCCGTACACACATCCCACGGTTGTTCTTCTCATCTCTCTTCCGAGTCCAGAACAACTAGAATAGCACTCCTTGTAAGATCATTATTTATTCTGCATGCGAAGCGTAATAAGTTATGATGGAATTGTCTACCTACTATTGATACCTACGTTACATCCATAAGTATATGAGCGGCTTAGTGCGCGCTAGCTCGAGACGGGTACTATTGGACCAATCACAGGTCAGAAATCATGGGAGCGACTTCCCAGGATGTTGGCGTACACGCTGTATACTTAATATTTATTCGCAGTTTGTAATCTATCTAATACTGTCTTGTTCAAAACCATATATAAGCTGCAAAATATGATAGAATAATGGGGTATCAAAGGTGGAGGGTGCTCTTCAGCCTGCTAATAACAGGTATTTACGGTGGCCCATAGCGCTCACTGGGTCAAAACCATTCAAACGCGGATATCTTAATAATAACTCGTAATAAAAGGAAGAGGTAAGTTTAAAATAGTATATTAAAAAATTGCGCTTTAAATAAGCCTACTCACATATTTTTAGCTATTATTATAGATTTACTAGCTTTATATACATATAGCTGTTAACTAAATATTATGTACTTTAAGTTATTGCGATATTAGAGACACGCCTTGTTTGATTGCGCGACGCCTATTTGTCAGCTGTTCGCCAGCTGGGGTGTAGGCGTTAGGCGGGGCAGAGTGGATTAATAGTGGGTATTTATGGGGTGAATCCAGCGTTAAGGTGTAGCATTTATGGTTTTGACCCAGTGACAGCTATGGGCCACCGTAGGTATTGAACTTCCAAGCTTCCATGCAAGTACGTAGCAGTAGGCTCGGCACCTAGATTGCCCGCTATGGATAGGTGGGGCTCTTTTATCGTTAAGCACTTCGAGGTCACTCTAGGGCAGCAGCTGGCACCTCTTACCTGCGTAGTACCCCTGCAAGAGCCTAGAGCTGGAGCTTCCGCGCAAGTGTGTGTTTGCCTTGCAGCAACCTCACTGACGACTGACAACCGACCTACCTCAGCCTAGCAGCATTATAGACATCGTCACATCGAGCAAGCTAGGTGCATAGCATCTCCCGGTCCAACTTCACGACGACTACGACGACAACGATAACTATACTCGGTATTGGGAGCGAGTTCTCATTCTAGTCCCTTCTCCAATAGAAAACAAACGGACATAAGTTCGATCTATCTGTCTGTCTTCTGTCTTCTGTCCCTGACCTCCCACTCACCACCATCACCATCACCTCACAATGGTAAGCTCTCACCATCCGCTTGCGTCTAAGCCAGCTCCAGCTTACCAACGAATGTCCGTCTAGTCGTCGCCATTCTCAATAAGTACGCACGATCACCTCCCGGTCCAAGAGCTGGTCCCAAGCCCAGCCCCTCCTTCATCCTCCCTCCCCGTCCCAGCAGAAGAACTAACGCCGACCTCTCACCACCTACAGACGGCGGCGCCTGCGTGGCCATGGTAGGCAAGGACTGCGTAGCGATCGCCTGCGACCTGCGCCTTGGCCTGCAAGCCCTGACGGTGTCCAACAACTTCCCCAAGGTGTTCCAGTACGGCGACAACGTGTTCCTGGGGCTCACGGGCCTCGCCACGGACGTGTCCACCGTGTCCGACCTGTTCCGGTACAAGGTGAACATGTACCGCCTGCGCGAGGAGCGCGCCATCGCCCCGAGCACCTTCGCCAACCTCGTGTCCTCGTCCCTCTACGAGCGCCGCTTCGGCCCTTACTTCGTGAGCCCCGTCGTCGCCGGCCTCGACCCCAAGACCGGCGCCCCCTTCATCTGCGGCTTCGACTCCATCGGTTGCATCGACTTCGCCAAGGACTTCATCGTCAGCGGCACCGCCTCGGAGCAGTTGTTCGGCATGTGCGAGAGTCTCTGGGAGCCTGATTTGGTGCGTTTGTCTTGTCTTGTCTCAGCTCTCGCTTCTCTCCTTTTTCTTGGGCCCTGTTTTAGCTTCCCCGTTTACATATAATCACACATACCACACGGTCTTGATGGTGTGATTTCAACTAATCAAGGCTTTTCTCTTTTTATAACACAGGGGCCAGAGGATCTCTTTGAGACCATTTCGCAGGCTTTGTTGAGTGCAGTTGATCGAGATGCGCTGTCCGGTTGGGGTGCACATGTCTACGTCATCGAGAAGAACAAGGTGACCAAGAGGTTGCTCAAGGGACGACAGGATTAAAGGGAAGATACTGGAGATACAGCTACCTACCTCGAGGGAACCGGAATCGATAGGAGGTCGCGGGTACAGGCCTCAAAACTACAACGCCCAATAGAAACTATACAGACACTAATGGGGAAACTGGAGTCTATTGCTATAAGCAATCGTAAGAAAAAGCTTAAGGCTACAAATACGCCACCCTGTACCGATGCTTAGAAAGCAAGACTCATTTTTGGGCTGCCTCGGGAAGATATTAGAGTGTTTAGAGGGACTTGAATGAGATCATGGGAGTGCACAATGCGTTTTTACTATCTTTGTATGTGATACTCTACGTAGAGGAGGCCCAGGGCCCCCTAGGTCTATTCTATAACCTAGAACCTCTATATGCTTGACTATGCGTCCTTCTTAGTCTTGGTAACCTTCTCACTGCTACTCTCGATGAAGAACTGTCGCTCAATCAGCTTTAGAACCTCGTCAATCAGGCTGGAATATGGTTAGCTAATTAAATCTCCGAATGGCGTGATCTGAAGACAACTTACATCACTGGCGCACTGATATACAATACTGCTTTCCACTCGGTCCAGTTCAGGGGCAGGATAGAGAAAAGGGTCTGCAAGAACGGAGTGTAGAGCAGTGCAAAGTGCAGAGCCATCGACAAGGCAATTGCATATACGAGCATCATGTTCTTCCACAAAGGCAGTGTCAAGAGAGACTCGCTGGATGACAGCGCATTCATAGCATTGAGCATCTCAATGACAACAAGAATCGAGAGGGAGACGGTAGATGCCGATTTGGCATTGTGGTCTTCAAATATCTGGCAGCCAATGCTTGCAAATTCTGTAGAGCATCGATGGAAATGAGAGAGCTGGTAGAAGCTGATTTGAGGCCCTTCAGGGTTGTACATGAACCACCACGCGTACCCAGCAACGGTGGCAAGGCCAACATAGGTGCCGATGACAAGGTAGCGGAAGAAGAGCCAGCCACCAATAAGTGCCTCGTCACGCCTACGCGGCTTCCTTCTCATGATGTCGTGGTCTGGAGGGTTGAATGACAGCGCGGTGGCCGGGAGACCGTCCGTGACAAGGTTCACCCATAGTAGTTGTACAGGAATCAGAGCCTCTGGCATGCCTAGTGCCGCAGTGACGAAGATGGAAACGACTTCTCCAATGTTTGAAGATATGAGATATCGAATGAATTGCTGCGTGTTGTTGTAGATCGAGCGGCCTTCTTCGATAGCCACCTCAATCGTGGCAAAGTTATCATCGGCAAGAACCATATCGGCGGCCAGTCTAGACACATCAGTACCGGAGCCCATGGCAACGCCAATATCGGATTTTTTGAGCGCAGGCGCATCATTCACGCCGTCTCCGGTCATGGCAACAACCTCGTTCAGAGACTGAAGTAGATCGACCAACTTAGATTTGTGGCTTGGTTCAACACGAGAGAATAGGGAAGCATGCTTGGCGGCTTCGAGTTGTTCACTTTGTGTCAAGTTATCGAACTCTCTACCTGTGAAACTCTTGCCATGAAGGTTCTCTGATTCTCCAAATACGCCAATTTGTCGACAAATGCTTTCAGCTGTGTTACGGTTATCGCCGGTAATGACGATGACTCTGATACCAGCAGCCTTGCACTTCCTGATAGCATCCGCAACTTCAGGCCGAGGGGGGTCAAGCATGCCTACAAGGCCGAGCAGGGTAAGGTTTTGTTCCAACTGAGCGTAATGAGTAGACGTCTGAGCAGTGCGAATGAGAGGGTTAGATCCGACATCATCAAGGCTGGCAAGTGCAATCACTCGAAGACCACGGTTACCGTAGTCGACCACCTCTTTCATGAGAAGATCGTAAAGCTCCTTGTTAAGCGGGACTCGTTTGCCATTGGCTCCAACCAGTGTATGCGTGCATCGCTCAATAATGGACTCGGGCGCGCCCTTCACCAGAAGTTTCTTCTGCTCGCCATCTTGTACAAGTACAGACATACTCTTCCGGTCCCGGGAGAATTCGAAAGTAGCAAGACGGGGGTACTTCAGTTCATACCAAGTACTAGCGTGGTGAACACAATCTTCGGCTTTGGCTCCGACAGGGGCTCGAGGACCAAGCTTTTCAGCAAGAACTCTTAAAGCACCTTCAGTTGGTTCTCCCACATTGGAGTATGTCGCAGATCGGGCATCATATACAAGTTGAGCATCGTTGCAAAGAGCAGCAACCTGGTTCATCTGGTTAATTGTGCTAGATGTCTCAATTAAGTTTTCAACCGCCTTGCCGTCACGTTTAATAGCGCCCTTCGGGGAAAATGTTGTGCCTTCGACATCGAGCTCGTCTAGATCGAGGCCATCCTCGCGAATGTAGACTACTTTGTTCACGCTCATTTGATTAGTAGTAAGTGTGCCAGTCTTGTCAGAGCAAATGACGCTGCAACTTCCCAGGGTCTCTACCGATGGCAGGCTTCGAACAACGGCGTTCTTCGCTGCCATTTTGCGGGTGCCCAATGCTAAACAAGTAGTAATGACGACGGCCAGACCTTCAGGGATAGCCGCGACTCCAAGAGAGACGGCAATCTTGAGATAGTAGATTGCGCCCTTAGTCCAGTTTCCATGGCTAGGGTCAGCGAAGTTGGGTATGTTGATCAGCCACACAAGCACACAAATGACGGTAATGACTTTAGCAAGAGTGTCGCCGAAGTCGTTCAGCTTCTGCTTCAAGGGCGTGGGCTCGGAGATCTGGGCGGTGATGCTCTCGTGAATGTCGCCGATGGCGGTATTGGACCCGGTCAAGACAACGACAGCCTTCGCACGTCCAGTCACTACAGTTGTTCCCGAGAAAAGCATGTTCGTTTGATCCTGCAGCACGGCCTTCTCGTCTCGGACAACGTTCGTGTGATCTTTGCCTACACTCTCGCTCTCGCCTGTCAAGATGGCCTGGTCAACAGCAAAGCTGTTGCTCTCGATGGAAACTACTCGGCAATCGGCAGGGATACGATCACCGACGGCAATGGACACAATGTCCCCTGGTACGAGCTCTTCGGCTTTGACACGGGAGACATGCCCGTTGCGAACGACGCTTGCAATATTGGCGGAATATTCTTGAAGAGCGGCGATGGCTTTCTCGGCACTACTTTCTTGAGACACGCCCACGACGGCATTGAGGATGAGAATGGTTAAGATCTGTATATACCGTTGGTTAGCTTCTTAGCGACACGATATCAGGCGGCACCTGTAGGGGATGGGCACACTTACGACCAAAGGGTCAACAAATGCGCTCCAGCCGCCCTCATCTTCGAACAGTGCCAAGACGAAGGATACGGCAGCAGACCCGAGCAATATGATAACGAGCTGGTCCTTGAACTGCTCTAGGATTAGCTCCCAGAGGGGTGTTGGTGGTTCTTCGGGTATAGCTGGAACACGAACGTATTAGCACAGATTGCGCCTACACAAAAGATCCAAGGGAGACCAGGAGGGAGGTCTCGCTCGGTGCGCACGGCTCTCGACATCCAATTGACGTACCATTCTTGCCGTACTTGGCCCTCAGTTTGGCGACCTGGGAATCGGTGAGACCAGTCTTCGGGTCGACATCGAAATGCTGTAGGACAGCCTCTATAGGCTGGGCGAAGGCATTCTCCATGGCAGTCGACAGGTCCAAGTAATTGTGATGGTTGCGGTGGTTGTAGTGGGGTGGTGGTCTTAGCACAGCACGCAATAGCGAGAGCCGGTGGATGGCTGGATTCGCGTGCAGGAACCGAGGACAGGCTCGGGACAGGGCAGAACAGGGCAGCGCAGGGCAGGGTACCTAAGTATTGACTGTGCTAGGTAATATCGGCCAGGTCCAAGCAGGATACCTACTTACTTACTGTATGCACTTGAAAAGCAGTAGGCAGGCAGAGAGAGAGAGAGAGAGAGAGAGAGAGCGACCACGACAATATAGTTTTCAGAAGAGGCAAGTGGGAAAAAAAGATGCGGCTCCGTCAACAATGCCACATGTTCTTTTCGATCTAGAGCACTAACCCACCGGGGACTTGACCGCAGTACAGATACAGGTGTAATGCCCAAGTACTAGTAGGTATTTTAGTAGGTACCTCGTTAGATACGGAGTTGATGATGAGTTGAATCCACCTATTACAAGTAGTACTGGTAGGCAGGTGAAGAAGAGTAGGTAGGTAGTCGGTAGTCTTGTTGTTACCCAGCGAGAGATGGGGCTAAAGCTGGGTTACCGTTGAAGGAAGTTAAAAGGTTGCCACAGAGCTTAGAGCCACGATGCTCTCCTGCAGTCACACCCTGATCTACTTGCCTTGGGTAACTATCCAAAGGTACCCGGCCGAGCCAGCCAACCAGAGAGCTGGAGCCGAGGAGAGAGTGACTGATGTGGATCTAGATATTGGCAGGAGCTCCAGTCTGATTTAATCAACTTCAGTAGGTAGGTATGACAGTTTTTCTGCTAACCGCCTCGCTTGGTTCCAACTTATCTTGAATGGGTACTCACAGTATGTAGTACAGGCCATCCGCCTTCTGATGTTGCCACTGGCAGGTAAGTAGGTACCAATACTCTAGGTACATATGTACCTGGTGGTCTAAGGAGATCGATGCGCGGTACAGACCAGCCTACAGGGAGCCAATTGATTGTCTTCATCATGTTTGCAGACCGTCCGTTTGCCTCATCACCCCCATCAATAACACCCCCTTCGGTCATAACCTCGAAAAGTTCGTCTCGGTATTTGTATATTGCCTCTCGGGATGCCAATCCTGCGTTTTCCAGATCTTTCTATGGGGACTTGAGAAGCGACGTGTTCTCTGCGAGAGAAACCACGTGCCGAACCCCCGGCATTCGGCCCCTGTGACCTGCAGCGTCTTGCTCCTCCCTGTAGAACCCATAGCTCGTATCTGACAAATCAGGTTCTCTGGCAGCCACTCCATTCGAATATTCGATCCTTGTAACCGCATCCCGACCGAGATTCAAGGCTGTGTGTGCGCGCGCTTTCTGCTCATTCGCTGCCATTCTTATACGGCAAACCACAAACCTTGATGCTGACATCACTACTAATCGTCTAGCCCAGCTTTCTTATATACATATACTCTCTTATGCACAATAAAGACCAAGCATGTAGTAGCACTGCAATCTATGGTATGACATGTTCGCAGTTGTCTTTCGTTTCAGTGTTCATGGGATAACTATATTCTGAGGTAAGCAGCTTCTTTATGGTCATCCTGGGATGAGCCATTGGATAAGTTCAATCAATAGAAGTTAAGCTGCCTTTGCCAAAGGCCTGCCTCCAAAAGGATTGATACGCAAATATAGCTGAGATGTTATGGATGACGACGAGAGAAGACTAGAGTATGTAATGTATAAGATGGCGTACTGCTAGTTAGGCTCGATACCAGCGACGTCTGCTTATATCTCTATGAGGCAAATACAATGCCTTTTTCCGATAGCACACACTACGAATTACTTTTGACTAGGACCTCCGGATGTAGGGTGGAAAACTATAGGGGGACGAGACTCTTTGAAAACTTGGAAAGTCGATTTTCATGTTGCTCGTGAGAATGTGTAAGCTGGAGAGAAACAGATGGTCACTTTTCCCACCTAAAACTGTCTATCAAGGGTTGCTATCTAGAGCTGCATGCGCAGCTATGCGCTGAAACTTCTGCTCCGAAGGTCAGTGGTCGTTGCCTCTGAACAACGCCACGCGACTATTCTCCTCTAGTCACCACAATGCGTACTCGCTGACTTCTGCGGGTGTGGCATTTTGATGGTCTACCAAGCCCATACTATCCCAAGCCTTTACCAGCGTCGAGCAAGCACCATGCTGAATGAGATCACCCCGTAACCCATTTTCCCATTCCACCAGTGCCCTCCTATTCCTATTAAAGCATCTACAAGTCGTCATCGTCATCCTCACCGGGCAGAGCCGTGGTTGCGGCCTCCTCCATCTCCTGTCGGTATTGCTCGAGGAGCTTCTCATCGACCACAGCAGTCGGGGGAGCGAGGGCAGGAGCGGCAACAAATTCCTGAGTTGGGTTAGCTGGCCGCAGGAAGGACATAGGCTCAACCTGGGCTACTCACCAATTGCGCGTTACCAACAAGCTTGCGAGCGAGCACAGGAAAGGCTTCTCGAAGTTGTAGTTGGACTTCGCCGAAATATCGTAGTACTGTAGGTTCTTCTTGCGATGGAAGGTGATGGTCTTGGCCTTGACCTTGCGCTCCTTCACATCGACCTTGTTACCGCACAGCACAATGGGAATGTTCTCGCAGACACGAACGAGGTCACCTGAAAGTAAGCGGTTAGTGTGGCATAGTACAAGAGCTAAGGTATGTCGACTTACGATGCCAGTTGGGAACGTTCTTGTAGGTAATTCTGGAAGTTACGTCGAACATAATGATACCGCACTGTCCCTCGATGTAGTAGCCGTCACGAAGACCACCGAACTTCTCTTGGCCAGCAGTGTCCCATACATCGAACTTGATGGGGCCGTAGTTCTAACATGTCGTCAGAAGCAAAGCGCAGGAAACAAGACTAGATGGCCGAAGCCGGCTGCGATTACTTACAGTGGTGAAGCCAAGGGGGTGAACCTCGACACCGAGCGTCGCCATGTACTTCTTCTCAAACTCTCCTGTCAAGTGACGCTTGACGAAGGTAGTCTAAGAAGGTTAGCCATCGATACCATCAAACATTTGGGATCCAACACGAGCCGGACAAACGAGGGGCAGATTGCAAGTGGGGGGTTTGTTTGTAAACAGACTGCATATCGCAAACCCGAGGAGTAGGAGAATACAGCCGGCCACAAGATACAACGTACCTTTCCAGTACCACCGTCGCCAACAAGGACGAGCTTGAAGGTAGGTCCTTGTTCCGCCGCCATGGTGTGCGTTGATGTAGATTATTTGGTTGCGAGGTAAACAGAGAAAAGACTAGACCCGACGTCAGTGTGGGGGTGTACTTCGGCGCGCGGTGATGCTGGTGATGGAAGCAAAATGAACCTCGCAAGGACGTATGCTTCACGGAGAAGAGGCTGTGGTCTGGGGAGCGCGTACCTGGATGGACGGTGAAGTAAGTGGAGGGGAGAAACTTCAAGGAGGCAGAGAAATAGTTGGGTATGGTGGGAGTTCACTGATGATGATGGTGCTTGCGAGAAAGAGTTTGGCGGGCGGGCCTTTTTGGGGGGGGGGTGGGACCTGGAGGGAGGACCTTGCTTGGGCTGTCGAAAATTTAGGTGGTGGTTGCGGGGACAGGCCCGGGCACGTGATTGCTGTCTTGCTTCAACAATCAAGGCGCCACGCCAGTGCCTTACCTACCAAACCTACCTACCTACTTTTAGTACTGTATGCCTTATGTCGTGCACCAACCTTTACTACTGGCCGAGGCTACCTACAGTTTCTACCTTGAAAGCCTAAATAAGTAAAGCATTCAATGGGAGTACTGTGCACAGCTTGACAGTAGGCAGCTCTTATCTGTTTGTTTTGCAGGGCGATGGATGGCACCTTTATCTATTCAGGTAGGAAGGATCTAGGCTACCCAGTCTCGATTGAACGAGACACCGAATGAGGAGCCATAGATGCCTAATAGTACAGCAACAGTACAACAACAATGACACCCATTGGCTTTTTACATGGTTCAAACAAACATTGCATGCCCAAGAAAGTTATGGTCGACTGTGTATTACTAATGCGTTTGGTGCCTGATCCCAGGTGGAAGCTTGTTCTGCCTATTTGAGACACTCACCACACTTAGGTATCAAATAGGATTTGAGTATCGATCCAGCGGCCTAGTGATGCCATTCACGCAGAGCCATCATCGGCGGTTCGCCAGTTTATCATGCTTCCTACCCAACCGGTCCTAACGAGCTTCGTTGTTGATTCGGTCCATCCAATGTATTGTTGGTACCAGTCGCCGATATAATGGTATTCAGGAGCTACCCTAGACTCCTAGACTTTACCAATTTAGCGCACAGGTAAAGACGCGTCATCATGAGAGGATGCCTTCTTCATATGAATACATCAAATTGGAAGGATATGGCAGCCAAGAAGACCACGGCCACCCCAGTCCCGTCGCGGTGTTAAATATAGTTGGAGCTCCTGTCGTGCGCCTTGTTGGGTGTTCGAATCGGTTCTTCGTGAGATCTTAACCAGAACACGTTGCTAAATCAGATTAGTACTGTTTAGGAGGGTAGGCTGATGCTCGAGAGTATGCGTTCGGAATTGGTCAAATTGAACTCACCCCTTCATTGCCTTGGACACATTCCGCTACTTTCTTCAGACCGTCATGGTTGCCTTTATTTACGTATCCGAAGTTCCTAATCTCATCGCCAGCTTTCAAACCCGCGGTAGCCGCCGGACTATCAGCAACTACACTATTCACCTTGGCGAATGGTACCTCTAAAGTTTCGGGCAGCGTGTCACCCATGATCGTGGCTCCATTCATGGTGGTGGTGGTAGTAGGAGCATCGTCGGCGGCTTGCAGGCTCGCGAAATGTTCGTGTAGGTGCTTCTCGATAGCGTTCATAAGGTCCTTGTAGTCATTTTTCAAGTGGATAATGCGCGATCGTGTAGTGCGTACTACGTAAGGGTGTTAGCAAGTTCAACTGGCTGCGCTCAATAGCTCCTGAGAGGCTAACTCTGTGCGATATCGAGATCGGCCCTGGGGAAACCGTCTCGTGTGATTAAGGGTGTTTCCATATTAACACCATGCTGGAGGCTCATCAGTACCAACGAAAACGACGGTATCTGAGCAAACCAACCGAGTCCAGAACACCACCAAGAGCCTTCAATTCGACCTCCATATTATCCTTCTTTTGCTGAAGCTCGGCAAAGGACAGCTTCTTCACATTACCATTGGTGAATGGGCGGGAGGTCGGTCCCGACGGGATTGTAGGTGCGTGTATGTTATCCATCTCTGAGGTAGGCTCATAACAGTCTCAGTCAGAATCACCGACTCATGATATAAATGTGCCTATGCTGGCGGATGTAAAGGGCGAGTTCTACGAGAAAGGGGAGAACTCGAGCTTGAAATTTGGGTCGACGCTACGCGTCGTGATTGCCTGATGATCTATGGATGGCGGGGTCTTCTTCTAAGCCGCACCTACCTAAAGGTTAGCAGCCATTAATGCATGTGTTGTACCCCGCCCTCAGTCCGATATGTAAGTCATAGCACCTACAGACCGCTAAGTTATGGAGCTACCAGCCAGGTACCCCAGACAATCCTGATGTTGTCTTGGCCGACCTACTGAGTACTAGGTAGGTATCTAGGGAGGCGACGTAGGTACCTGGGTAGGTATGGTACCTGCCGATGTATAGTACAAGTACTACCTTAGGGCGCCACCGGGGGGTAGGAAAGTAATTGCAGCAAGGGTTTAAGGTTGCTAAAAGTCTCACAGCCGGCCCGGACGCTAGCTACTGCGGAAGGTAATAGGTATAACGCTTTTATATATAATTTCTTTTTATTTTCGAGATATTTTTTATTTAAGATCCTATTTTCAAATAGAAACTCATGTTAAATAATAGGCATATTTATTATATAAAGATTATATATTTAATTAGCTGCTAAACATTTAGCTTAAGCTATTTAACAAAGGCTTTAAGACCTTTTACTAAAGGTTTAAACTGCGAAGCGATTTTACTACTTTTTTTAAGCCTATAAGGTGCGTTAGCTGCGATTAAATTAAGTGTAGCAATAATCCTTAGTGTATTTAAAAGTCTATATAGTTAAGCTAAGTTTATATATAAGTTATAGCTAAAGTTTATAACTATTTAGGTAGGTAAAGTTTATAGCTTAAATAGGTATTAAGTAAGGTTTATAGCTAGGTTTATATAGCTAAAAAGGGTTATTATTTATAATATTTAAAACTATATTAGAATTATATTAAAAAATAAATAGTATTTTAAAATAAAATCATTTTTAAACTAAAATACTATTAGACTTTAAATATAATTAAAATCTAATAACATATTAGAAATTAAAGGTAAGTGTTAACCAATTAAGCTATATATTATATAAGAATATAACAGACTATATATAACGCTTTTCTTATGCCCCCCTGGCGCCCTAAGGTAAGCACTTTAAGCTGGTAGGAACCTATAAACTTGTCAAGCGGCTTGAAATCATTCGAAATTTAAAACGATGTGCCTTTATGCAAGTCTAAAGAGCAACGAACAACTAGACGAAATTGTCGCTTGTAGTTATTAAGCATCCGGATCGGCATTATAAGGCCTTCGATATACTTTACCTACTCTAGAAGGCCCCAAGATTCAATCGCGGAAACATCGAAGATCCTTTGGATAAAGATGTTGATTATTGTCGCCTTTTGACTTATACGCCCGCTAAAGTTGCTGGCCGATTCACTTCAAACGACGAATGGAACCTTATCCTCTATATGTTCTCGCCTGTGTGCGCTGTGTTGTTTAAGATCTTCATATATGGGACAATGGGCGAGCTACATAAAGGTTGACTGTGTATGTCCGCCTGGGACAGCGTAATATCCTAGCGAAGAGGACTAACCAGCTGGATTTGCTCATACATATGTGATGGTTTCCGAGTCTGCCCATCTAATGTGAAATTCAACATCACATCCTCTTTGCTGCGGGAGGTTGCTCTGTTTCCAAGCGTCTCGTTTAGAGCGTCGCAAGATCATGCTCTCATGACCGGTTTGCGGGTAGGGCATCATGGTTTACAGGTGAAAGAGACAATAGTTACACCTGGGCGTGTGATCTCTCAAACCTTTGCGAAGTCTGGTCTCCTACCCCAATTCCTCTTCGTTTAAAAGCGAGGACGCTGCTGAGGAATCGATTTGGGTCTTAGACTTACATGCTGACCTACGCATGTTGAAGAGCGTAATAACTGCAAGGGCCCAAATGCCGATCTCACCATGACGCAAACTCGGGTCATTGTTGGTGATAATACAATTAACGGAGGTATAAGCCTATAATATGCTTTTCTACGTAGAAGGTCTATTGCCTAAAATTGCCAAATTGCACCCTGTCGAGAGGGCTTCGGTGAGTGTTTATGAATTCAAACTCAGTTTAATAATCGCAATACTAATTAAATATGCCTAAGGGAGTGATATTAAAATTAGGAACTCTGGTTTTCGGACTGTGGGTAGGTTTTAGGACGGGACAGAGTTGATTCTCGATTCTTCTCCTCAGTCTTGTTTTTTAATAAGTCAAGATTTAAGCATTTTACATTAGCTACAAAAAGAGATATTGCTATACGCAGCTAAATCAGCATGTGCTATTTGCTTTATTATTCTTACCACAGAAATTAAAGTTTATATTTTAAATAAAATAGCCTTAAATGCTATTTATCTATATTTAAAGTTATAAATTAGTATTACTATAGTAATATTTATAAAAAGGTAGTGCACTATAAGGTATATAATAGCAGGGCTATAAAAGGTCTTATAAGGGGTATAGACTAGCTACATGTTACATCTAGCCTTATTAGGCCTTAAAGCTATATAAACTTATATACTTAAAGGTACCTTCTTTATATACGTCTTATACCTAATTCCTCTCTTTTATAAACTTTAGTTTTATATAATACTTATTATATAAAATATAAGACTTAAAGCTATTTATATATATTATACTTAATTTAATTTACCTACTTATTTATAATAATTTTAAAGCTTTTTTTAAAAGTTATTTATAATATTTAAATAGCTTATTAAAAACTTATTACTCAAGCGAGTACTACACTTAAAAGTCCTATTTAGGCCAAATTATTAATAATAATATAAACTTAAACCTAATATAAATTATTTCCGGGACTAGTAAAAAACGATTACTAATATAAACTATCTTTAAAGCTATTTAAGAGTACTATTATATATAAACTTTAGTAATAAAATATTTAGTTATAAATAGAAATAAAATGATTAAAATAGTAAATTTTAAAAGGAAAATAAATTGTAGATACTTTATAAAAAATTTAAAGCTGTTTTAACCCTAGTTTAAAAAAAAAATAAAAAAAGCAAAAGATAAAAATCTTAAAAGATTTTAAAAAATTTTTCTAACCCTAATAATTAGTTAACACTTTTATTATAGTAATAAGGTTAAAACTAAATAAAAGGAAATAAGAAATAAATAGAAATAATAATCCCTTATTTTTTTAATATCCCTTTTTATAAAATTTAAAATCAGGATAGTTTAAAGACTAATTATAAAAAATTAAAATAATTACTAATTATAATTTAAATATTAATCAAATAT
>NPFG01000657.1:0-17142 GCA_002288965.1 Xylaria sp. MSU_SB201401
AGTCATGCTGTCGGCTTATTTTTATCTATTTTATTGAGCTATATATAAAGTGTTGAAGTTGGTGAGTTTTGGTGAGAAAAGTGACCCATTAGGTGGGGTGATCCATTAGGTGTGCTAAGATTCTAGCTAGTCCTTTATTAGTTCCTTTATCTAGCGCTTTACATCCTTTTTAAGGCCTACTACAGTAGGCACTAAGTCTGGGTCTAGGGGGCCATCCTTAGCCCCTAACTTAGCTTATATGTCCGCCCGTTTGTTTCTATCAATATCGCAATACCCTAGGCTCTAGCGTAGTTTTACATTGTATATTATTATAAGTTTATAGATCTTAATAAAGACCTATTATAATGTTATTAGTACGTCTTTTGCCATATAGATTAGTATTAACATATTATCTATATAGAAAGTTAGTATAGTATTATTTTACCATTGCCTTGCTGCTTTTTATAAGGCGCAGAGTGCCCCTAGGGCTTCCGCATTAAACACAACTCCGCAGGGGTTTAGGCCTCCTCGGTTCTTAGTAACTAGTGTCTGTCCTTCGTATATAACATAGCCATACCTTAGGCTATCTTTTATCTCTAAGCTATCTGAGAAAATAGTAATATTAAAGATAAACCGGTTAGCAAACTATTCTTTAAATACTACTGTAGCTATCTCCTTGTCTACACCTCTTATAAGATTTTTTCTGGACCCTAGTATAAACTTAAGAGTATATAGCACTATCCTTTTTATATCTGGTAGCAAGCCTGCTGCTAGTTGTAAGCAGGTATGTGCTCGCTGTATTTAGCTAGCTTTTCTACCCCTCTGGATAACCTTAGGCATTGCTCTAGCTGCTAGGGGGTATATCTCGTATACTATCTTTATTCTAAGGGCAAACCTATTTCTAGCTTGCTCTAGGGCTATATCTGCTGTAGGTATTCTATTAGCTATAAAGAGGGTATGCTTAGGGAATGTCTTCTATATTGGCAGTACTCCCCTCGCTGCTCGCAATAGTGCTCGTTGTATTATCTGTATGTGGCCACCTAGTCTTATGCTCACAGTCCGTTGTTGATTGCTCGCTGTTTTGCTTGCAGGCTTGGTCCTTCCCTTATACCAGAGGCGCCACCTAGAGAGTATCCGAACGAGCCGATATTTGTCGTGTTGAAAGGGGCTTTGAGATTTTGAACTAAGGTGGGAAAGAAGTCTACAAACGCCTTGGTATCGACAAGACGGGTTTTATAAATAGCTTGGAGGATCTCCGCGTCATTGAAGTCTATCTCGACACCTGCGACACCCGTTCCATTCGGCCGCCTGATGAAGGGCTGCTCGAATGGATGATCCGGTCCCACAACCATGTAACCATGCGACACAAGCTCTGGTATCGAGGCGGTGTTTCCTTGGACAAGGGGTCCGCCACCGCCGGGGCCGAACAGAAGGGTTGGGAACTCAGACTGTCCGACCTGGCCTTCTAGAAAGGGTGCATCAGATTGGAGAGTAGATATGATAGTGGAGAGAAACCCTGAGGTATGATTCAGCTGAGGTTCCAGTATAGCAGCTAAATCGGGGTCTATGTACGGTTGCGGCTAACAGTCTAGCTTTTGAAGTGTGGGATAGTATATAGTGGCCAAGAACCCTGTGCTGACGTTGTTTGGGGCTAGGATGTCGTGGGAGTTGTAATGCTCAACCACGTGCCTGGTGACACCGATGTGGTACTTGCCCGTTGGTGGAAGGAGACAGGTCGCTTGGGCAAGACAGCCAAGAATTGCAAATGTCGCTATGGGTGACATGTTGCCCTGGACGAGCATCATGGATTCCCTTCAACTGATACTGAATTAAGAGATCAGGAAACAGAGAGTTGCACATTGAATTTGTGATTAGTAGGTGCAGCATCTATTTATAATCTACTTTCAAGAGAATACGATATTTTCCTGCTCGGCTCATGTCATTAGGCATCCAGCACTGTAAATCTAGACGCATGCCAATTTGGGATGGATGGCAGCTGGCTTGAAAATATGCACCAGGTGTAGGTATATAACTAATTTATTTTTCTTCTCATTATTTAGGTATTGCTATAATTTATGTTTAACTATTGATGAAATGAAAAGGCTGCAAATTGCAGGTGCGTAATAAGATGGGAAGTTGAGGCGGCCTCGCCATCGATCTCCTAGTAATACAGCTAAGTTAATACCGTTGAGCAGAAACGGCCTGTGTGACGGGAGAATACGAAAGTCAGATACCACATCCTAACCCTCCCTTTTCTCCTTTCTAGATACAGCGTGGACGCTACATTATTGTTGGTGAGACATTTCCTTTCACCTGCCTGCAAACGTCGGACTCGAGCCGGAAAACTTCGGCGTCACACAAAGAGCTGTGGGGTCCACGTGAGACTCTTGAAAGAGAGATTTGCCCCTATTACAATGTTGACTAATCCCCACTGTAAACGATTCCATACATTCACCATCCCTGGCTTTGGTCTCTGTTACTCATACATATGACATGTCATTACATGGCAATTCCAGAATGTTAATCAAGGGTGTAAAAGACATGGAGTTAGACGGTGGTGAATATGTTACCCCTGGTAGCAAAAGGCGTAGCCCACGCTTGGGCGACGGGTTACCGCCAAAGAGGCAGAGGATGGTAGTGCAAACACCCGCCAACCTCGTACCTGAACTGAGAGCCCATGGGGTTCTCGTACACGAACCAGGGGACTTGGAATATGAACGAGCCGTTGCAAGTTCCAACCTTCTTTATCGCTTCACTCGACCACTGTGTGTCGTACAGCCTGTCGCAGCAACCGAGGTACAGTCCGTCGTAATACTAGCCAGAACACACGGCATCTCCCTCACCATCAAGAATGGAGGGCACTCCTACACGGGGTCCTCGACCACGGACACTGGCATCTTATTAGACATGGCCAAGATGAATAGAGTTGAGCTCGATATGGAGAATCAACTGATGGCGGTCGAGGGCGGTGCTCTGTGGGGGAATGCATACAAACCGCTTATTAACGCTAGATTGAATGGCTGGGTGATCAATGGTGGTCGATGTCCCACGGTTGGTATAAGCGGCTTCATGCTTGGCGGAGGTATTGGTCCCTTCTCAAGAAGTCTCGGAATGGGATGCGACACCATAACCCAAATCTCCATTGTCACGGCGGATGGTAAATTGGTCACTGTCGGCGAGGACGACAATCCCTTGTCGGCCGAGGGTTCACTATTTTGGGCGCTACGTGGCGCGGGTGGCGGAAATTTTGGAGTGGTCGTAAAAATAATCTTACGGGTGCTTCCGTTGAGTGGAGGGGATGGTATCGTTACGGCCGGGCGTTATACTTGGTTTCCCGACTCGAAAGGCGACTATCGGACTCTTCTGAACACGATGAACCGATTTTACACGATGAACTGGTCCGACCAGATGACGATCGATAGTAGCTGGTTCTCCGACACACAGGTTCAAGATGGCGCTATAGCCGTTCGCTTTCTTGCATACTATGACGGCAATGAGCATGGCTTTAGCAGAGAGATCCACAATGCGGCCCTCGATAAGGACCTCGAGAAGCAACTGAAGCGGAGAGTCTTACCTGAGAAATCGACGCGTTTCCTACACGAAACACTGGTGGCTCAATGGGATGAGGAAACAGTGCGAGCGTTTCCCTCTAACGGCACTTTCCGCATCTTTAGCTCGTTCTGTTTTGGGAACGACCACGATGATTTCGTGGCTATAACCACCATCGTGAAAGAGGAACTGGAGGCTTTCAGACAACTTTTCAAAGGAGAACCGAACTGTCTCTGCCAGGTATCGTTCATCCATGCAGGAGGAGAAACTACCAGAAAAATGAGAGACTATACAGCGTTCCGCTGGCGTGATACGGTATATCACGCATACGTAATGATGCAGTTCAGAGACAAGTGGCTGGAGAAAGACATGAGGGGTTTTCTTGGGAAATTCAAAGACAGACTGAAACCTCTGTCTCTGACGAAGCAGGCGTGTTTTATCGCTTTCCCGGACGCTTCGCTAGCCGATGACGCCTACGAGAAAGCTTACTACGGCGAGAATCGACTCAAACTGCAGCAGGTCAAGCGGATCTACGACAAGACGAATTTCTTCAACTGGGCACAAGGTATCAGGGTGCCCGTTAGCGGTAGCCTCAGGAGGCGGCAAGAGGCGGTAGCAGCGACTCTGAATTACGAGGAGGAATTCTCCGAGGGCGAGTCGGTGACATATGAAAGCATGACGGACAAAGTTGCTTCGGAGCGGTGGGAGAACGTATTTGTGCCCGCACCATGCGAGTGGCTAGCTACAGGAGGACCTGAAGGCGGCGGTGTATGGCTGTCAGGGGGACCAGAAGGTGGCGGTGCGCGGTTATTTTAGTGGCCATTTTTTTCTTTTTCGTTTGTTGTTTTTCTATACTATTATTGGATGCGGAGCGTCAATGGCTATAGGCGCATGTGATGATCTTGTAATCTCGAATGTAGAAACTAAACCGGTTCACTGACAGCTAATATATGCGTTACAACAATCAAGAAATATTACGAGGTAATACGTAGCTTTCTACGGCAAGCTCGACGTCGACATGTCTTCAAATCGTCCTTTTAGCAAGCGAGGGCCCAGTTCTCCCAACACCGTGTGCCATGAATAGTAGGATAGGAGTATCCAACCCCTTTGCCACAGTCGATTGTGCCGAGGAGGACGGCCGAGTGCCTAGTCTTTGGATGACGACACCTACGGAACTATATCTAGCCTGACCTCCAATATACACAAAGAATAACTGTCGGTATAGCTATATGTGTGACTCCCAAAATCTTCCTATAACCGCCAGGGGTTTTAGGTGCTTTGCTAACTGGGTATGTCTCAGTCTATTGTGTAGTATGGGCCAATCGTTGGGGAGAGTCTTATATACTTTCAGTCACACTCACAAGTTACTGTGTTAATTGGCCCTAAATAACGTAACAGCTAGGTGGAAATGCACAATAATGCCTGCTGATTGGCGATACAGTTAGCTAATAAGAAGCAAGGGCACACAAGGGATCAAAGGTCCTACGTAGTCTGCCAATGGTGCGCATCCCGTCGCCCTGACCTTCAGGCAGCACCAAACATGATCAGTCATCATGACCACATTAAATTTCCCCAAAGCAAACAACAAAACATCACACTTGTTTACACTATATAAATAAACGAGATTCAGTGTCCGGTTTTCTCATACTGGACTCTCTATAATTACAGCGCTCATTCTCCGTTATCCCGTCTCCAACCGCTCGACGTCATTTATTCTAAGACATCGAAAATATCAATATGGAGGCCCTCCCAGAAAATACTGAGACACCTACTGAGTGGAGCGACCTCGCCGTTCAAGTTCGCGAAATGTCATTCAACTGTTTTGCGGAGCGGCTCAATTCGACTTTTAACAGACTCGACGCTTCTGTTAACAACCTCAATTCTACTCTCAACAGCTTGGATTCTACTCTGAACACCCTCACCTCCACTCTCAATACCCTCGATTCTACTCTCAGCCATCTCCATTCTTCTGTTAACAAACTTGGTTCCTCTGTTGAGAGACTTGGATGTATTGGAGATTCTCCCACTTGCGCGGTGAAAATTGTAGGCGCATTGTTGAGACCGCTGTAAGATACCCAAAAAGATTCAAATATGGAATTTACCACAACTAACTAGTGAATAGGTCCTTCTGCAACGAGAACGGTTGCTCCGCATGCATGAATAAGCCATTAAATGCTCTTAAATCATATGCTAAGCAAAACCCCTGTATCACGACCACCCCCTATTGCGACTAGGGCCCTAGACCCCCCGAAACGCGCTTTAACTCTTAGCCACCTTAATTAAACACTTTTTAATAACGCGACCGCATTTAGGTCTCACAATAATTTTTTACCCTTATTTGACTTAAAATTAACTCCTCTTTATTAATATATCTTTAGATTTGAAAAATTACCGCGCTAGGGCTACTATTTGCGTAGTTCTTCTTAGGAGTCTAGTTTAAACTATAACATATTAATAAGGTATTAATAGATTATATTTATACCGCCGCCTTTAAAGTATTCTAACCTAAAAATAAACCTATACTAACCTCTAAGCCTTATCTATTTATTATAAAAACTAGTTAGCAAACTAGGCTATAAGGCAGACTAAGCTAGGCTTTATAACTTTGCTTTTTAAGTTTAAACTTATAGTTAAATATATATTAAATATTTCTAATAATAATAAAAGCTTTAGGAAAGAGTAATATAGCTGTTTTTTAGCTTAAAATAAAGCAGTTAAGTTAGTTAAATTATATTCTATTAATTATACCTGCATTAATAATATAATAGCGGTTAATATTAACCTTTTTTTAATTGCTTTAAGGCTTTAAAAATAATAAATATTCCTTTAAAACACCTTTTTAATATTAATAAAATAGGTATTAGCTAAAGTGTTAATAATAATTATTTTATAATTACTAATACTACTTTATACCAAACCTTTAAAAAAGCTATTAAAAAAGGTAAATAGATTATTATCTTTAAAGCTATTAGCATTACTAGCGAGGCTTTACCGCTGCTAATAATTTATAAAAATAAAAGTTTAAAGTTAATAGTTTTTAAACTAAAACTAAAGTTTATTTAAAAACTATTAATTTAACTACTTTTTTAATAAATAAACTAGTAATTTTATAGCTTTAAAGTAGCTATAAAGCTTTTTTATACCTTATATTTAAAACTATTTTAGCAACTTATAATATATTTTAGTTTATAACAGCTATAAATCTTATATAAGCGACAAGTTTCTTTAAACCTACTTTTTAAATAAGATTTAGCTTTTATTTTATAAGCCTTATTATAGTTATATATTATAGCTATTAAATGTTAGAGTTTTTAGTTTATTTAAAAAAAAGCTAAAAAACAAGTTTTTAAAAACGCTTATAAACCGCCTTAGTATAAGGCCTTTTAAAAGAGATATAATAATAGTATATAAAGCCGCTTATAAAAACATATTAAAGCTAAGAACTATAAAAAAAGTATAAGTAATAGCTAAGATATAGCTAAAAAACCGGCAAATGCTACTATCTTTAAAATATATTATACTTAAAAAAAAGGGTATTATAAAAGCTAATATACTAACACTTACTGCAGAAGAACAACCTATTACGCCTAATTTATTAATAATAGTTTTAAAAATTATTATAAAAATACCTTTTAAAAGCTAGTAATTATAAGCAAATATATAAAAGCTGGCTATAATTTATTCTTTATTTAATAATCCCTTGTAAAAGCTGTTTTCTATAAAGGCTAGTAAGGCTTTTAACTAACACGCTAAAACTATTACGTTTTTAAAGGCTAAAATCGAGACCCTTAAAGCCCAAATTAAGCAAAATGCTAAGGTTAAGCATAAATCAGTTAAAACAGGTCCTAATAATGACTTTGCTCGTATAACGCATATACAGAAAGTAAAGCGCAAACTATGCTCAAAGGTTATATATATTAATAAAGCCGCCGATTATAATATTTTAAAACGCGAAGATATAGATACCAAAGAGGTTATAGAGGTTAGAAACGCTAGAAGCTAATAAAAACACCAAAAACAGCTTTAAAAACAACATATTAGTGATAAAAATAGCCTTATAAGTTCTATATATATTAGGCAGGGGGGGGTGGTCGCGATGGGGGGTGGTCGTGATGCAGGGGTTTTGCTTACCCACCAAGTCATTAAAGGCTTTCCTCAGACTATCGCGGACGTCTATAATCTTGATGGTATGACTGGCCTCGTGTTCTTGATAAGTAGTAAAACTGAGCTAACATAACTACTCAGAGGAGACTATGGATCGCATGCACCCTGACATGAATGAGGAGCCCTCATGCGATAAGAGCCAGAAGAAAAAATCATTGTTGATCCTCTTCAGCGTCGTAGACTCGGATGTCGTAGGTTTCTCTGATGAACAAGAGAGAGAGATGGCCAAACAGAAGACAATTGAAGAGCCTTGAATTTGTTCTACTATATGCCGGTATCTGAGTCCCATGAGGCACTTCGGCATTTGGGCTTTGAAGGGAGATGTTAGTTTACACAGAGGAACTTTGGGTTGCTAGTTCTGAAGAAAAAAAAAAAAAAGGTCTCTTTAAAGGCTTTGACTAACCTTGTTAGCTAGATCGTCAGTCATTCATCTAAGCTTTATCATAGAAAGACCAGAAAGATTGACTGTTCGTAAGTATTTAGAATGTGCTTTTGGAGGATCTAAACCCAACGTTTATCATTTGTATATTGCTGCAGTAAGTGTATTTGCCGATAACTAGCGTCCAGCTATACCGGCTCAAGAATCGGGTAAGCACTAGCCTAAGGTGCTTAGCCAGATATTGAATTGCCCCAAATAAGTATTGCATCCATTTAACCTGGATGCGATAGTTGGGTACAGTAGACGTGCATGCGAAAAGCGAACAGCTGACGCAAAGTCAGCGCAGGGGTGCAAGATAGCTACAAACAAACAGCAGCACATTAGCTTACTAAGTTGGTGTTGTTGATAATCTCCAAGGCCTCACATACCATTGCTTTCAACATTCAAGAGTCCTCAGTGTCTGGTCTGCATGAGATACTCTATACTGCCTTGATGCGACCACTGACTCATCATGCTCGGCACTTTGCGTCTCGAGCCTAATTCGAAGACTGTAGACTTCATAAAAAGGACAGACGGCAGATCTTTCAGTGAGATGGGCAGCGCTGTTCCACCTCATTCAGCCTGCACCTACCGCCGATCCAAAAAGGCATGAGATCCTTTCACCATGAGACGGGAACGTTCGTGTGCCTCGCACACTAACTTCGATGGTTGTAGCTCCGATGCGGCGGGCAGAAGCCAGTTTGCGCTCGGTGCAAATCATCCTTAACTGAATGCGTCTATGCCCTTGGAGATAGAAGGCGACGGCCTCTTAGCGGGCAAAAGGGTCATCACGATAGAACTGCTACTCAAGCGTATGCCTCGACTGCGAAAGATCCTAGACAGACTGTGTCAGACTCTGATCCCGGCAGGGCTGCTACTCTAGCCCAGGATAGGCAGTCTCGATTCACTCATACTTTGAGTTCATACCCAGCATTTATGTAGGTTCATCTCAAATGATGAGGCGAGTGACTCGAGTCTCCATTGAATCCCTTCTCTATCGACGCTAGGCTCAATTTTCTCGATGCCGAGTTGACCATTGGTACGACTGAGACGTGGACGCACGCCGCTGGTAGTGGCACTGATGTTTTGCAGGGAGCTCTATGTTAGTCGTAAACCCGCGTCTACTACACGCCTGGGAACTGGTCGTAACTAAATATTCTCTGGTACACCTGTATCGTACACAGAAAACCAGGAGCTCGCCCCATGGTGAAACTCCATGTTTACAGCCGAGGGAGCTTCCTATGCTATACGGGAAAGTCACCAACTTATGTTATGCCGATGAAACCACCTCACCGAGACTATTTATATAGTCATACGTGACGTATACCGTGTCCTCATTGCTTACAAGTCTTGAAACCTAGACTTCTACTATGATAGTTGCTTACCTACCTCGGCATGTAACTGTACATTGAACGGCTACAAATGCAGCCAATTCCACATATCGCCGCTAAACCCGAGATGCATAAACACCATTGTAAAGTCCAGTATTTCTCTCATAGGTCCACATCGTGGCGGACTGTATAGGCTACATAGGTCTCCTATTGGATATAAACATACGAGGATAGCCAGAGATGGTCTGTGAGCCAATTCCATCTACCGTCCTAGAATGAGACCCTGTATTCAGCTAATGATGCCTCTGCTTTTTTATTGGATGAATAGCTAGTTAGTCAACTTTTCCTAACAACACCCGAAACTCCCTTCTCGCATCTATCGTATGGACTGAAGTCTACGTGGCGCGTGGTGATCGTATCTCGCCGTATGGGGATCTACTAAGGCTACAGTGGTACTACCACCCATCTTGCTATTGTACACGTCCAAAATGCCCCCTGACACACGCGTTCGTTTCTATAATCTGTAGCCTATTATCAATGGTAAGATAACAGGTTGGAAAGCTGAATTCAAGGTGACATTGGCATCTAGGACTAAGGTCACTTTCAAGAATACAGAATAAACAGAAGTATTAATCCTGTCTTGTTCCACGAGATTTGCCTCTTTTACCAAGGAATGTCTCGCAACACTCCTTTTTCCCATTCCCAAAATGTGGCGCCTGGAATTTCACCTCGTTTTGACTTCAGCAATCGTAATACTACTTCCGCACCTTCAAGAGGATCTTTTGGACCCTTAAACCCATTGAATCCTGTCTTGCAATGCCCTGGATTCACAATCCAGTACGTAATCTTATTGCTGTTTTCGTTATTCCCGTCTTCTGCAGCCTGTAATTGCACGGTGAGCATGTTGAGGGCAGCTTTAGCGATGCAGTAGTCGAAAGAGACCACAGGGGGAAGCTGTGAGTATAGTGTCAGATGAAATGATCCAATGCGTAGACAATGTGAGAGTCCGGACCTCTCTGTTCACGGTCTTCTGAATACTCCCACGTGTGCTGGAAACCATGATGACTCTCGGCCATGAAGCCTTTCGAAGCAGCGGCGTAAAAGCGCGGGTGACAATGTTGTTCGATGTCACCGCATTATTGAAATTGGCGTTGGAAATCTTACGCAACACCTCATTCTCGGTTGGGACAGAGGTATCGAGTTTGATAGCATTGTTGATCAAGACTAGTCATCTTAGCAGGAGCTGCTCAAGAATAGTGTTGTGAAGGTGGAATAGGCCGTACCGTCAAGCTTCCCAAACCTCTCCTCGACCATCATTGCTGCATTGGCAATTGATGCATCGTTCTCTATATCAAGGGGAACTGCGTGTAGAGCAGCGGTTACTCCATTCATCTTCAAACGCTTAACGGCATCTTCACCGTGGTCGACATTACGGGAACCAACAATGATGGTGCTTGTTGGAAAAGATTTAGAGACAGTTTCGGCCAAAGCGAAGCCGATGCCACGATTGGCTCCGGTGATAAGAAAAACAGCCATTTACGTAGAATAGAACAGAATTTGCTACGAGGAATTGAACTAATACCTCCGAAAATGACTTCAATTATATAGTTCCATGATGACTAGGGGCGGACTGCACGGAACTCGGGTGTTTGCGTTAGCTAAAGTCCGGAATCAAGTCCCGCACAATCCAGCCAATCCAAGTCAACACGAGACGCCCTATCGTCAATGCATCGAATGTATGATGGAGACTCCGGCTGTTGTGTCATTACTTCGCGTGGCGTCAGCGCAATAGAAGTCTGACGCAAGTAGACCCAAAAAGACAAAGCAGTTCAGGCGCGAAAAGACTCGCGCATTTCGTAACTCCGCAAATGGAGTTTTGGCAGTATCGCATTGAAACAGTGGTCTTAACTTAAATGCCTGTGATCGGCACTTTGTCTGGCTTTTCCATCCAACATCCAATAACAGCAGAAGAAGTCGGCGGGTTACAATATAGATTATTCACATCTCACTACTCATCGCTAAGTGTATATCGGTATGATGGCTGAATATGCATTTCATAACCTACCGACAACCTTTAAGGGCTTGCAATTCACATCCTCAACTGAACCCGCCAATATTGTCGAGTTCCCAACACCATTACCAACCGCTGGGTCTGTTATTCTCCGACCCCTGTGCTCCAACATTGTTTCCTATGCGAAAGAGGTCTTCTGCAATGGGAACCCCCGAGGATATAATTACCCTCTCCCTATGATTCCAGGAACCAATGCAATTTGTCGCATTGCTGCTGTGCCGCAAGACACACCGTACCTGAAGCCAGGAATGCTCGTTTACACCAGCGGGGTGATACGACATAGAGATAGCACCTCGGCGACGCCGCTGTTGCAGGGAATACTCATGGGCTATACGCCAGAGAGTGAAGCTTTGATGCAAGGCGAGTGGCGAAATGGCACTTGGGCAGAGTTAGTCAAGGTGCCCGCGGAGAATGTCCATGTCCTGGTTAGTCTCCTGGAGTCTTTTATTTCCCTCTTAGGCAGGTTTCGGGCCCCATTGCTCCCCCGCGGTCCCGAAACATTAACTGAACTCTTACACTATTCTGCAAATACTTACTCTAGCGCTGTCATAGAATGAGCAGGTGTTGACGAAGGAACTCGGTTACAATATCGTCGAACTTGGGTATATCAGTACGTTGATGGTCGCCTATGGTGGACTCTGCGATATAGGACTTCGCGCAGGCGAGACTATTATCGTGGCTCCAGCCACGGGTAATTTCGGCAGCGCTGCCGTTTTCGTTGCTCTGGCGATGGGGGCGGGAAAAGTGATTGCGATGGGGCGAAACACGGACAAACTCCAACAAATTCTAGAGGGAACTGGCCATCGTGTCAAAACCGTTGCCATCACAGGCGATGTCGAAGCTGACACATCAGTTATCAAGGCACATGGCCCAGTCGATGCCTACTTTGACATCTCTCCTAAGCTCGACTCTACCCCTTCACATATGAAGTCCGGCATCGCCTCTCTCCGCCCTAAAGGGCGAATTAGCTTCATGGGTGGTATTAGTGGAGACGTCCAGATTCCGTACCTTGGAGTTGTGTTCAAGGGGTTGACCTTACATGGGACATTCATGTACACCCGCAAACAGGCAGACGAGCTTATTAAGCTTGTCGAGAGTGGAATGCTTCCAATTGGACATCGTGGTGGGGTTAAGACTACTGGACAATTCAATTTAGAGCAGTGGGAAGAGGCGTTTGAACATGCTTACGAACAAATGGGACCAAAGAAGGCTGCTTATTTCATAACGAACAATGAATGAGCAACCTGTGGTTTACTGGCCAAACCGCCTTCTTGATGCTATATTACCCTGGTACGCTATGCGATCCCACGTGTTTTATTTTTGCCACATCGTCTTTAAGCCTTCCGCTGTCTCGAGCCAGAGACCTCTCACGACCTGGCAGAGGATTTAGCCGCCTAGGCAACGTCAGCGTCCACGAAGGTCTAGGGATCGATAACTATGTTGGAGGGTAGGGAACTGGAATGATCTTGGGCCATCGACTATTTCTTATAGACGCATCGTTATGGAAAGATATGTGGCTCAATCGATTGTAAGGTTTGGGGCGATTACCACGTCTTTGGTAGCTAATTAAATCGCGATATTGTCTCCACCTCCTCAAAGATTTTCAATATGAGCTTAATGAAATCAATTCGCACATTTTTTATTACCCGTCCTATAACCAAAGGTAGAGTTAATTGGGGGACAGTGAGGGTATAGCAACAGTGTAACCCATCTATGATTAGAGATAATAGGAGTCGAGGATAAGTATAGGTTGGCATTGAGGACGCCGGAGGTGTGACGTGTCGAAGATAAGTAGTGTTGTGGCAGTAATAGTATTTTAGTTTGCCTGTCAGGTACAATTATGACTAAATATTATATTCATGATGATATCGGGATTAAAGTTCCCTCCGCATAGGATAATGACACTTGTCTCGCCAGCTAATCCATTCGCAACCTTGTTGAAGCCTGCAAGGGCGAGAGCTGCAGACCCTTCAACCACCATATTCTCCTGCAAAGCAAGCTCTCTCAAGGCAGACCTGATCTCCGTCTCATCGCATTCTATGACATGATCTACAACAGACATTGCCAAGGGAAGGGTGATAGTATCTACATCGATACCACCTACCACAGCATCGGCCAGGGTATCCAGATGCTCTGTGTCAACAACTCGTCCGGCGGCCATAGAATCGGCAAGAGCTTTTGAGTTTGTTGCAGAAACACCGTATACCTTGGTACGCGGGCTAAACGCTTTCATGACTGCCCCAATACCAGAAATGAGCCCTCCACCGCCCATGGAGACGAAAACATTGTCTACCTGCTCGCACTGTTCTAGTATCTCAAGCCCTATTGTTCCTTGTCCCGCCACAATATCAGGGTCGTTATATGGCGAGATATAAGTGTACCCTTCGGACTTGGCAAGTTGCTGGGCGTGCTGTTCCGCCAAACCCGTCTCACTACCATGTAAGATCACATCTATGCCATACGATTGAATCTTCCTTAGCTTGTCAGGCACCACAGTCTCGGGAAGCACGATGGTCAGGGGCTTTGCAAAGGTCTGTGATGCGAAAGCAGCACCAATTCCGTGATTTCCTGATGATGCCGTGATTAGTCGGCCATGGTCGTGCTGCATAGACAACTTGGACATTGCGCCTCTGAGCTTAAATGAGCCTGTTGTTTGAAAGTTCTCCAGCTTGAAGAGAAGTCTAGACTTTCTGTCGCTCCTGGGTATCCTTGAAGGAACGAGAGGGGTTTGATAAATATGGTTGCGGATGCGGCTCCTGGCCTGGACCGCACGAGCTGCAGTTTCAAAGTACAACTCCATAGCGACGTTGTCAGCGGAGAACGTGTCACTAAGAGCAAAAACGTCGATACTCAGACACCTGCCTACTAAAGATGACGACGTCTAAATGTTTGTCGATCTTGGGTGAAAGCGAAGTTCTCCCGCCCCCCACTGTTCAATCTTAGGGGTATCAAGGGCAGGGATGGTGATATTAAAGTCAAATAGACAAGAATCAGTGATACTGATACCGTGGGTATGGAGATAGGACTAGGTACGGATAATAGAAGTTGAAATTTACCCCTCACTGAATACTAATTACCTAAACCCGCCGAGAGTGGAGCCACGCCAAAGAAGATAGTGCGATGACACACTACTACACTTGCGGTGTTGCTGCCCAAGCTCCAACACGACGTGGAGATTACTGATTTGAATGTGCGCAAAACTGAACTTCGTATTGGGGCCGTCATCTTTTCAGCCCCATATGATGCACCTATCATGTAACGACGTAGTGGGCAACGGTAAAGTGAGAGCGCTTGTTCATTAGAAGGAGCAAAGTTGGTATTAAGTCATCTCCTGGAATATCTGGCCCATAACACCGAATCTGAGATCCAGGATGTTGTTATGGCTTGTGTTGGCAATCGTATCGCTGGCATATTCAATAAATTCACCGCATTGCTCTGGCCTCCAACAATGATTTAACCATGCTGGGGCGATCCTCGTCCCAATCATGCTATCGGATTCTGCAAAAAAGACATGGACTCTGAGCAATGAAGCCAAAGAGTCAACAGCCTGTTGTTCCTTTTCTGCTTTGGACAGCAGAGGTACAAGCGTGTCGTAGTCATTCCAGGTGCCCCAACACCCCGGGTACTCATCTCGCTTCAACAGCAGAAGGGAGTCTTGGCTGATCCCACGCACATTCTCACTAGTAACTCGACGGAAGAGCTCTGAAGATAAGCTCTCCTCTAGCGCGACGGCATCGGAATCAGTAGCTGGGTTTAAGGGAGCGGTGTGTTGGCTCAGAGATGACACAAGTCCAGAAAGGATGTTACCAAACTGAAGGGCCGAACCCATGTTGCCGACGAGCTGCAGCAACCTGTCATAGCTACCGACGAGCCCATTTGGTAAGAATCCAACAATTTTGAGAGCTGAGAGCCCGAGTGAGAGGGATGAACCCAGGGGGTCAAGAGAGCCACATAGGGACGTGTTGGGTGAAGCAAGTGGCGTAAGTGAAAGAGTACATTCATCGCGTAGATAGAACCCCCACTATAGCCGACTATAGAGACATGCCGGACGTCGAGGTGCTTCAACAGACCTTCGACGATGTCGAGCCAGGCGCGAACACGATTGGGTGGTGACACGTCGGTTGTGCCGCCAAAACCAGGCCGATCCGGACAAATTATCCTAACGCCGTGCTGCTGAGCAAGCTTGTCCTTGGTGGTGAGCAAGTAACGGCTATGAAGCGACTCAGCACAGTAATACATAAACAACGATAATGAGGTCTGCGGGCATGCAGAATTTCTGCGTTTTACCTTCCCAGCAATGGCCCGCAGAATAGCAGAACGCGCTCATGGTTATGATGGCCGAAATCCGCATAAGTCACCTTAAGCCCGGCAGGCCGGCTAGCGTCAGATGGTAGCGTAAAGCTCTGATGGAAGCGCTCATCGTCTAGAAAATGCAATGCTGTGGCATTGGCGCCATTATTGCCCGTCATGTCGACGATGATATAACCGCGTTAGGCCCTATACTGTATACACCGCCAATAGAGCGGGCCGGTGTTGAAGGTAATTCTAGGTATACTAAGTAGGTGTGCTGATAGTTTAGGTACACGCAAATACAGTACTCATATGTATTAGCACTGAGACACTGCACTGCCAAGTTCCTATTGCAGATAAGCAGATACTTTGGTAGGTACTTACAAGGTGCATATGTAACCCCCAGCATAACGCTGAGAACTATTCTAATTGGAAAAGAGATACTATGATTCGGCCAGACTTCACATCTGTCACCGGGGGCTATAAATTATGGTAAGTCTGTACTCATACTAGGGTAGTATCCGAGTGACGGGCGAGACACACACACAGTGCCTATTGAGCAAGTAGATCGCGAACTCGAACGCAGGAGGCAAAAGGGAACTGTCTGAGCCTTGTAGTGAGATTGGTTCGATCCTTCTAGCGCTATATGGTTATTCGCTGCATGGCTCATTAGGGATGGCGGGGTTTGCGTAGTATGTAAGAGGCTGCTAACGCCATTCTAGTTTCGGCATACTTGTCTTGGATGACTGGGTTACCGTACGGAGGTTCATTTCAAATATACGCAATATCCTTGGCAATGTGACATAGTGCAAATTAGCTGAATTTCGTACTGTCTAGGCTCGAAGCTAACCGAAACCGTTGATACCTAATCTCTTACCTAAATCACATACAGTTAGCAATTACAGTAGCTTATCTTCGCTCTCTTTACCAATTATCTTAAGACTTACGGAGGTTTATTTCAAATATACGCGATATGCTAAGAGACTACTCACGGTGCAGGATTTTTTAGGCTTTCTAATTAGGTAAAGTGGCTGCCAGATGGCTACCGGCCCGTTATTAACGTTATTTTTAAGCTATAGACCGTCACTAGGCCGATATAGACTATACCAAGCCACTAATATTTCTACTACTTTTGCTAGTATTTAATGCCTTTAAGCCTTTAATGATAACTTCTTTTAGCTTTAAAAGTAAAATATAAAAGCTTAAATTTAAAAAATATTATAAATTTTAAAGTAATTAATAAAAAAAGTAAAAATAAGTTATTATAACTATTAATTATATATAATTTAAGTAAAAGATTAAATATTAATAGTTTTAATTAGCTTTAAACTTAAATAATA
>NPFG01000658.1:0-17108 GCA_002288965.1 Xylaria sp. MSU_SB201401
TATGCCCTTCGAGCGTCTGCTGGTATGCGCCGCTGGCCGTATCCCAGAGCCGGACCGTCCCGTCGCCTAACACCGATGCGAGCGTGCGGCCGTCTGGTGAGAAGGCAACCGCCCTAACCCAATCGCTATGCCCCCCGAGCGTCTGCTGGTACGCGTATATCACGGCACCATTTTCGAATAGTAGTTGTACGACGGCCTTGTGCCCTCTCTCGGTGGCATATGAAAGCGCCGTTCGACAGTCTCTATCCTTCGCATTAACATCGGCGCCATTGTCAAGCAGTAGCCTGGCGATCCCCTCGCGTCCGTACTCTGCCGCCCAGAAGAGCGGCGTTCGGCCTTTATCATCCCTTGCATCCACATCGACAATCTTCCGTTGTACTAGTTTAGACAACTGGTGCAATATCACTGGTTCATGCTCCGAAATTTGCCAGACATGCTGCTGTGAATATGACTTTGCGTAGGAGTAAAAGTGAAACCGCTCGATACGAGACGGTTGCAACTGCTTGTTCGCATCCGCTAAGACGTTGCTCATGCTGAAATTAGCCTCTCTCCGAGACCTCAGAAGCTTCAGCGCGAGGTTTTGGACAATACCCGCATCCATCGCATGGATGATCTTGGACGGCGCGGCTCCGGCTGGTATTTTCGGGATCACCAGAGTGGATAGTTGGGTATCGAAAACACCGTAATTGAGGTAGGTGGTGACAGTATCTGCTATTGTCCTATGTGCGTCCTCCATTGTAAATATCGCGCCAGCAGAGCCTTTGAACTCGCCAAGCAAGAATTGCTTGACGCTATGGTGTATGAATCGTACAGATTGCTCTTCTTCGTCAACAGCAATTAGACTTCCGCAGCAGGCCAATACGGGGTACACATCGTGGAGCAACCGTGCCGGGTTCCATGTAGCATCACCTGGAATTACGCTCACGGCTTCGCGAAGCTCTTCTGTCGTCAAGGGCCGGTAAGCGACGGCGACAAGTTGAAGTATCCGTGTCTGGTAATCCTTACCCAACTCTGCCGACCTTTGCAGGATGCGAGAAAACGTTTCAGGCAGAGTTTTAGGTAGGTCGGCAAGAACCTGGCGAATGGCCTCATCTGTTTTCACGCAACACAGGGATTCGATCTGGAGCGCCACCCAGAGGAACATTCCCTGAGCACCTTGGAGTAGGGCGTCCAGTATTTCGAGGCTAAGCGTAGGGTCTATCATGGTTAACTCTCTGGATTGTATGCGCCTCTCTAGCTCTGCGTTGACAAAGCTCTCAATGTCAGGATTGTTATCAGGAATTGCAACGGTGCGTTGTCTGGCGAACTGTTCCAGGCTCAACCTTGAGATATTGTCGGCCTCGGACCTGTAAGAGACACAGATGCGGAGTACAAGTCTGTCCTGGAGTTTCCGGAGCTGTTCAATTAAGGCCCGTTTCTGATGATCGTCACATTCATCCAGTCCATCTAGAACGAAGTAAGCCCTGAAGTCGGATGAGAGGGCACGTTGAAGCACACTAAGTATGCTTTCGAAATCTAGGACGGAGGTAGTCTTATCAAGGAGATCTTCCACCATGGTGAGATTCGGAATAGGGCGCAACAACTGATGAGCCAATGAGCCAATGACGGTGTGTGCGTTCAAGCTTTCGAAAATATCGTGGCGACAAAAGAAATACGCTACTGGACAGTCGGCACTCTGAACATGAAGATTGAGATCATCGACAACGTTGGCCAGCAGAACAGATTTTCCTGATCCTAGCTTGCCCGTGCACACGAGTGTGGAAGAATCTGCCTGGGCTTTCCAATGCTGGTATTCGGGGTTCTGGTTAAAGAGAGCCGCGTTTCCACGCTTCCGGATCTCCTTCCATGTCCTCTGATGGTCGTACGTGGAGCACGCATCGAGGACACGGACATGCGCCTTCACCTTTCGGCGGTGCGACTCTGAATCAGAGAACTTCAGGAGGGCTTTGAGGCTGGAGCTTTGCTCCTTGATGCTCTGGCCCATCAGCAGGGCCACCTCCTCTCTGATCATGCTGGACCACCGGTCGAGCTCCAATTGGTAGTTCCTCATATCGGAGTCGCTCGGGAACGACACCAGCCGTTCTAAAGTGGACTTCCTGGTGAACTTTAACAGCTGGTGACAGAGTCGAACAACTACGATGAAATATTCGGACAAGTGCGATTGTAGACTCTTGGATCGGGGATAGAGTAAGGCCATGTTTTCATAGCGGGGAGCCGAACGACCGACGATCATGAGAAGAGTGGAGATCTTTTCGAGGAAGGAAGAGAAGTTGGTAATCCACTAAACGGGTCAGATAGAAAGCGGAAGATTCGAGTCGGGAAGGCGTACAAGCAACGACATGCGCACTAGCGACCAGACGCCGCATGCGATTAGGTTCTGAGAAGCGCCAACTACGACATCGCCGAGCGCCGCAAATTGCTGGACGGATTGTAGAACATTGGTAAAGCGAGGGCCGAAGCACCGGCCGCCGCCGAGCTTCCCTGCGGCGCGACGGTCGATCTCGGCGGTGAGTCGCATGACATCGTGTGTATCTGGAGGTGAGTCGCGCGATTGGATTTGGTGGCTACGGAGGGCAGTTTTCTGGTCGGTGGACAGGTCTGCCTCGAACGACGAAACGGCTTGTGCCAGGCGAATGTCGGCCTTTAGCGGGGCGGCGTTTGCCAGCGCAGAAGACATGACTCCTCATGCGCTTCAAGTTCGAGAGGAATAAAGACGCGGTCTCGTCTTCGAAAGAGTTCTGCAGACCGAGTACGAGGCAATGAAAGAAGCACTCGACGCCATTTGCGCGGGGTAGCGCAGTTACTCAGTAGAGCTGAAGCTGGGCGCGCCCGGCGGCCAATGGCCGAGGGCTCTGCGACAAGAGGCAGCTTACCAGCTGGAGATTGGGTGGCGGCCGGCCCTTGGCAGTTGTGTCACGCCGCTGCCGGTATCGACATCATCTTTGGCCTCCGCGGCGGTTCGAGCCGAAGAATCGCGGGCAAGAATTTACGTGGAACGTCCCACTCAAGGGACGAGTTGCGGGTAGATGCCAGGAAGTCAGGGTCCCATGTCGAAAATAGTTAGGGCGGGCGGGGCATTTTCACTATCAAGCGCCTCCGTTTCCGCCATCTCCTCTAGTCTAGAAGCCCTCTTTCTGTGGCGACAAGTCTCCTCTACCTCCCACTCTTCTTTGGTGTCGCCAACCACGCGCGGTGGCGGTGCGAATGGCGCGAAGAAATATCCTATTATAGACAATAGAACAAATCACCGAAGATGTACCATGCACATCAACGACATAATGTCTAACCTAATTCTACGCAATCCTACGCATAAAGGACTGTTGCGACGCACCGTACCGCGCCGAGGCCATTGCGCACGCAGTCGCCCGGTTATGGTCAGAGAGCGTAGAACACATTCTCTACACTTCCTGTGGCTGGTGGGCCAACACGTTGCCGCACCACGCCATCAGGACTCCATGGTGCGGCGCGCGTACCGCGTCGGTCCCCACACCAGCGCGGAGGGTTGGGGACACCTTGGGTCGGCATTCCCCCGGACGGCTGTTTGGCGCGCTCCCGCTACTTACGAACTTGGCGCACATGGCCCCTTTCATGGGATCCCAGCGTTTACATGGTGGATGATTTTGCAGAGGGCGAAAACCCAGTCCTGGCAAAGCAAAAAAAGTACCCGCTGCGGGGCATAGGTGCGTCGAAGCGTGAATCCTCCTATGGGTTAGCTACCTTGAGTGGTTAGATATTAGGACACCCAACGCCTAAGGACACGTATAGACGTTAGGTAGTGACTACCTCTTTCGATCTGAAAGTGTTCTCAATCATATGAGGTATAGGGTGTTTCACACTGTGTAGCGAAGCCTGGTCGAGGTTGCTCTGCGACATTCAGCCCCGCCTACATCGTCTAGCAGCCTTGCATTTTCCTCATGGGCAGTTGCGATGCAATGTTAATGTGTCGGCGACAATCTGCGGTTGTCCGTACATTTAAAGTTTTAAAAAATACAGGGATTATTTTAGCGTAGTTTTCTATAAGGCTATAAATAAAATAGCTATAAAATTATGAAAAATACCATTGAATTCCTTATGGAGTAAGGAATCCAAATATACTAATTATTAGTTTATACGAGTTATATTGGTAGAGTTATTTAAAAATGGGTGGAAGTACCCCTGCAAGCTATTTCCTATTGCAGGGTACCGCCAAGAAAACTGTCCAATTCGATTGGGTGTCCAATTAGAGTGGGAGATGCGTTATTGCTAGTTTCCAACCTTTAAAAGACTGGCAAAAACCTGAAAAATAAAAACCCCTACTTATCCCCATCTTTTATACAATATATCGAGAAGCTTTCGCATCGTATTTTCTCTGCCCAAGTGATGAGAAGGCCAAGGCAGACCCCAATACTACAAACAACAAGGGCGCCGCAACAGCAGTGTATATCCAGAAATCGCGCTGTCCCGGGATAAACCCATCGCTCATGCTAAAGAGTCCCGAAACGAAAGTGAGGGGCAAAAATACGAGACCGATATATGTAAGATATCTCACATTGACACTCTCTTTGATCGACTGGCGTGTTTCCACAAGCTGTATGACGGTCCCGGCCATGGGGAGAATAAGTTCGAGATAGCGGCAGGAGTGATCGATCTCGGAGGCGAGATATCGAAAGTCATCCCGGAGAGCTACGTATTGGTCTACCTTGTTGATAGCATTGGATGACTGCGAGCCCGACAGCTGCTTATCCAGAAATAGCTCCACGAGGCACAGCTTGTGCGATGACTGTTTGCAGCGTCGCCGCCACCGCTGAAGTTCGTCGAGGTCGGCTTCGAGAGGCACACGCGAGGCGTGATAGAACGAGTATTCGTAGTGCTTCAAGTACGAGTTCAGCAGGCGCAAATAGAGCATCCACTCAGCTGCTATCACGCGGAGAGCATAGTAGCCCAGGCTTACTATCGAAGGCTGACAGGGGTCGAAAGCTGGCGGGGCTTTCACAGAGTACCGAAGAAGCAGGTGCAGGAGTGACTGATGTTTCCACTCAGAATCGAGGCACTCCTCGTCAGTGGCAGAGCAAAATGCTGTGAATGACATCGGCTCTTGGAAATCTTCAAATCCGCCCTGCAAGGGTTGCAGGCATACCTGACCGACATCATCAGAGACTTCTTTGTTGGGTTTTCTGATCGCGGTCGAACCTAACGACGTTGAGTCTACGAGGATCAAGCCTACGCATATTGGGGCAAGGTCAGGGTTAACCAGAGGGACGCCTTTTTGGTGATAAATAATAGTAGGTTGAAAGAGAACTTACAGACCCACGACAGCGGACTCAAGGTCTGCAGCAAGATGGAGCAACACCCCCTGACCAATCCGGGCAGTGCTCCGGAAATTGGGAGGAGGCGTCGAGAGGAGCGCGGGACAGTGGTTGGGTTTTGAAACACATGGTAGGCTGGAGGACCGTTATTGTCCCGGTCTTGGAGATTCACAACCTTTTGATAGTGAATGTGGAGCATCCGAGATGAAGCCATGCGCGTGGGGAAAAGAGCCATTGCTGGTGGTAGGGGCTCGTTGAGACCATCAAAGGAAGTGCCGATATAGTTTGCGAAGAACACGGGTTCAATATCCAATAAGGCACCGAACTTTTCTATCAATGCTGGAGATATATCCTCAACGATTAGGGTCTGTCTAACGCAGTTGCCAAGTGCGCGACCGCGCTCGATTTCTGCAGCACACTCATCGAATGACACCTTCCGTGCAGTAGCCTCTGTATCAGGTTGGGATTTATGATCTATACAGTAGATATTAACTTTTTCTAATGGCGAGCCGTAACTTCTGGTTGAGAGGAAAGACATGAGGCCCCCCAGGCAGGGGTTTCGACCAGCCTGGACCCGGACATATTCGCGGTAACACGGTTTCATGGAGAATTGTGCAAGTACAAGAACGAATGAATTGAGGACTAGGGTCTCACGCAGCCGGAGGCAACGCTCATCCGAGTAGTAATTATATGTACTTACAATAATACAATGAATCATCTGAACAACCAAGAAACAAACAAGAATGCCTCGAATGTCTTGGCGCGCATGGCTGAGACCCCTGCAGGCAGCCTGCATGCAAGAAGGTGTGTTCTTAGTGGTAGTGTTTCCCCAAAAGGGGGCTGTTGCCTCACTCAAGCGGCCTCGATGGGGCCGCCCAGGGCGCAGCTCGGCTTTCTCCAGGGCAAAAGTTCCTGACGAATTAAGTCTTGAAAGCCTTGAAAATATGCCTTGCCAACCTGCTGCTAGCTTTTTGTTTCTGTGCTCTTGGAAGGCCATCGTGACTTATACCTGGGGCCGCCTTCGCTGGTGTGAGGAATTGAAATGTCTGAGGTTGAAATGGCCCGTATTATACGTTACAAGTAACCTCTTATCTCCATAGCCAGATTAGTAACTCTACTACCTTTTTCATCTAGCTCACTTAGCAATATGTCTTCGCAGCTTGGCTCCGATGAAAAGGACAGGTTTCTAGCAGATGCCCGGGGGGACCTCGACTGCATACTCCAGAGAGTGAGCGAAGATGTAGCCAATGCCATCAACACAGCGATCGATAGTGACATTCAGAGGATCGGACCAGACGCCTATTTCGTTAACAAATGGCGAACTTTACGGCCGTTGTACAAGCAACTCGCCAGTAATGTTGCTGATTACTGCAAAATGTTGCTTCGTTTGAAGAACACTGAGTGTCTAGTATACGCGCGAGCGAAAGAGGTGGATTCCGCGCGGAGAACAGTGCAGAGGCGGATCGAATGGGGAAACATGCATCAGCAGCCGATCCGAACACTCAAGGATATGTTCTCGGAGATGCACGACCTCTCCGGGACCGTGATTGTTGTCAATCAACCAAAAATGGACGCCGTTAACAAGATCATTAAAGAATTCTTCAAAGAAGTTGGAAACCAAACTGACTGGGAAGCACCTGCACAGCACATCTCAACCCTCGGAAACCACAGGTCATATAATCATCATGTCACACTGTCGAAGACGAAATATCATGAGGCTGCCAAGTTTGAGATACAAGTCATCTCGTACCAAACCCATACATACAGCATGGTCAGTCATGATTGGGAGTACAAGGGGATGCATGGACCACTAGAAAAGAAAGATAAATTTGTTCTCGAAATCCTGAAAAGCACCGGATGCACCTATGACCTGGTCTCTCAATACTTTGAACAGAGAAAGGTAGAGATCTCGACAAGTGTAGGACAACATCATCTTTATTTCGCATTGCAGGGGCTGAATGGGCCATTGCCGATAGACTTGACGATAGAGCAGGCATCCGATTCCACAGCAATCAACAAGAGCAAAATCTCTTGGCAGCAAGTCAGAGATGATATTGCAACTCTAAGTTCGGCTTTGCATCACAATACTAGCCTTTTGCAACAATTCGACTCAAACGCTAGAGTTGGGGGAATAGCAATCGCTGGAAACTCGTATATAACCTCTGAAACCAACACATCTGCAAGGGGCGGGCTAAACAAACCCACAACGAGCCGTAAAGCTATCCGAGACCTACATCGGCTGGAACAGCATTATACCGGCGGGAAAAGTATGATTGATTGTCATTTATCATCTCAGGCGAACAAGGGCAAGATTCATAATCACTTCAATGATACCCTGAGGGCTTCGGATCGTGAGGATAAGCTTGATCAATATGATATCTTAGCCACTCAGCCCACAACTTCACAAGCATTTGACAACACATGGACGGCAGTACCTGAGCGCCTGCGCCTAAAGAGCACCATGAGCTATCCAGATCTTCCTACGGATACATGGGTTAGGTCTGTGACCTCTTTTAAATCATTGCACTACGGCCGAAACTGGATCTTTGGCACGGTTATGATCAGCACGACAGTCGTCTCATGCAAGCGGGACAGTCGAGGCAACTCAGACAACGAGGAAAAACAGGAAAAACTGAGATCGATCAAGTATATCTCGCCTCGCTGGATCTCTTCCCGGGGGGTTGTGTGTAGTAAAACTACCATAAAGTGGCTCAATTTGCATACGCAATCAGATCCGATTTTTCGTCTCCGTACTGTCAACATTGTATCTGAGTCGTCAGATTTATTCGAAGCTTGCAGCAATTGGGAATTTGCCAAAATTTATGACCTATTCAAAACAGGGAAAGCATCCCCATATGATATGGACGATACGGGTAGGAACGTTCTGGGGTGGCTCGGTATCGGGCCTGTACAAGAGTCTTCGTGCTTTCGGAGAATTGCCGATGAAAATTTACCGACCTCGGATGTGAATGTCATCGCCAAGTTAACAACAGTCATGGAAGAATTTGTCGAACTTATCAAGAGGTTAACAGAGTGGGGTGTCGATGCTAGTGAACTAGAAGAGTACGAACAGTAAGTAATACCCCCTGACCCAGAATGCCACCTGTGCATTGATATGTTTGTTGTTTTAGTGCTCAAATTGATAGGTCACCATTTATGATACTTTTGTCCACATGGTGCGATCTTGATTCCGATCTAGCTATTCGGTTTGAAGAGACGATGAAATACATCCTCGGTTTCCTCCTGGCCAAGGCTCGATCGACACCTTTCGTAGGCGGGGATGCTCTCGTAACAATTCATCCTGATGGCGACTACTCCATCTATGAGTTTCCTGGGCTACTTAGACCCCCCCCGAATTACCCATTAGATTACCCCCTAACTTCTGAGTATTTAGAGTTCCTAGTGCAACAGGATCAATGGCCTATCACATGGAACACCGCCCAGTTATTTGAAGTGTGCAGGCTATACGACAACCGAGACTCAGCACCCTCAATTGTCCAGCATTGGGTGTTGAGCACAGCGCATGATATCGAAACTGTTCTCGGAGCCAGGTTGAGGCTTCTACAAACTCTCTTACAGGCTGGTGCCTTCAATACTTCTGATACTATAGAAGACAATGATTGGAGTGATGCATTTCATACTGTTGTTCACCGTGGTGGCAAAATACTCAACCTGTTAACAGAGCATACCTATGGGAGTAGTGGGACTTTGCCGTGGATCCGTCACAGATTCAGGAAATCCATCTTGGTGCGCGAATGGATATTGAATACGTTCAGTTTACTGCTGCGGTTTTGCCCCGTATGCTTTATCGAAGAAGGGTTTTTTGAGCACATTTCAAACCACGCTCGACAGCATAACGCAAGGATCAAGAATGCTTGGGAAATAGCAAGAAGGCATTGCGGTAGGGTGTCGGCCATAATGCCCCCAGATTCTGAGTTTGAAAATAGATCTCGTTCGCCCATGAGTGGAGCCAACACTGATGATCCGGTCGAAACTGAGTGGGAAACAGATTATTCCAGTTCCCCGGGGTCAGCTTGGGAAACTGAGGAAGAGTGGGAGGAAGGTCCTCTACTGGGGATGGCTAGAGATGTTGATCCTCAAGATGACAAGAACATGCAAAAGAGCCACCCACGCGGCTGTACTTGCGAGCCATATATGAGGGATTTTGATGAAGGATATTGGTCACATGTCTATCACATGTTTGAAGAAAATACCGAGTCGGGCCCTGAAAAGGCGGAAGATGATCAGCGATTTCTCGGGAAAATGGTTAGAACAACTTCCACGCTGCTGTCCTATGTTGTATAAGCTTTGCGCCAAAGGACAAAGAGGAACGCTAAGGGTTGGACTATCCAACAATAGTTTTGTTTCTTGCGATACAGTGCATTGGTGGACTCAACATGCTGGTGGCAAAACGGAGGCCCGGCGGCTACGAGGTGGACCGCACCGCCACGACCCGCATGATAAGTCAGCACAGGCTCTCGAACCGAGTTCCTCATATTGCATACTCTATCTAGTATCTCTAGACTCGTATGGCTGGGGTCGAGACCCGGGCGGAACCCGGGTAATATCGAAATGTCGTATTCCACTTCCACTCTGTCGGGCCATCACCAACCGAGCTCTGCAGCGATCTGCAATATTGTAAATTGTATATATATGCCTGTAGGTAGATTGTGAGGCGCTCGTAAAATCGACCTCTCGAGACTATCTGAGTTGAAAACGTGATCGAAAATGTATTTTCTACCTCATCGAGCTATATGGCTGTTTGCAGCACTACTGCACGCTGTGGTCGCCCGTCCTAATTCGACCTATTCTAATCCAATACTACCCGGCTTTCACCCCGATCCTAGCTGTATCTTCGTTCCAACATGGGATGACACGATTTTCTGCGCATCATCGAGCTTCAATGCATTCCCGGGAATTCCCATCCACGCCAGTAGAGACTTACAGAATTGGAAGCTCATAGGTCAGCGCCGCATTGCCACGAGAATGCTTGACCTTAGATCGTAAATATGCTTAGGCAATTGCACAATATAGGGCATGTACTCAACAGAAAGGAGCAGCTTCCTGTCCTTACGGAGACCAATGGGTCAACGAGGTAAGCTTTAGAGGATATCCGTCTTCATGGGTGCTAACACCATTGTCAAATAGTGGCATTTGGGCTCCAACACTTAGATACGATGACACGTCAAAGGCTTTCTGGCTCGTCACCACGCTTGTTCATGACAAAAGAGCCTATAATGACGCAACGCGATGGGATAATGTCGGTTATGTGTTCTTCCGACCTGGTGATTGCATCATAGTCCTAACTGGATACCCAGGTGATCTTCGCATCAAAGGACCCGTACGCTCCCTCGGCGTGGTCTGAGGCCATACACTTCGATTTTGAAGGCTATGATACCTCTCCATTTCGCGATAGTGATGGCAAAACATATATTGTAGGATCGCACGCCTATAGGGTCTTGTAAGCGATCGCAAGCTGCCACTCGGTCAAGAACATTTGCAAGGGAGGGCTAACCACCTATAAGTCCCGGGATTATGCTCGCAGAAGCAGACCTAGAGACCGGAGAGGTAGATGAGTGGAAGACCATATGGAATGGGACTGGTGGCCTTGTGAGAGACCTTCATGATAATGCCGTGCTTCCCCCTGGCCTAACCATAGTAAAAGGCCCCTGAAGGGCCGCATCTCTACTACAAGGACTCGTGGTACTACTTGCTTATTGCTGAAGGTAGGAACAGCCGTTCATTCGTTCTTCAAAAGTATCTCATGACTGACACTGGAACGAAGGCGGTACGGGTCTTGGTCATATGGTCACCATGGCTAGATCACAGAGCCTCTATGGTCCATATGAACCGGCCCCGACAAACCCAGTCCTAACAAACGCGAACACGACTGAATACTGTAAGCTCCCCTCCACTTCGTGTGCCCGGGCCAGCTTTCTGATACAAGCCACTTAGTCCAGACCGTTGGCCACGCAGATTTGTTCCAAGATTCACTGAAGAATTGGTATGAGAGCCAGCACAACTTGATCGAATGCGATATCTTAAGCTAAATTCACAATAGGTGGGGTGTTGCGCTTGCAACACGTTCTGGACCTGGATTTTCCAACTACCCAATGGGCCGCGAGACCGTGCTGTTCCCAGTGACGTGGGACGAGGGTGAATTCCCCATTTATACTCCCGTCAAAGGTGAGGTGAGTGGATGGACACTTCCAGGAGTGAATAGGACGATTCCCGGTGTGGGGTAAGTTGTGATAATCCCCAGATGCTTTTGTTCGATTTATCCCTTCTAGTTATTCTCCCGCCTCAAGAAACACTAATTTACGATCCTAGTCCCTTCATCGACGAAGGCGACATAATCGATTTCGACACAGCAAAGGAAATTCCGGCCCACTTCACCCATTGGCGATACCCGATACCGGGATCGTACGCAGTTTCACCGCCGGAGAAGCCAAATACACTCCGACTGAGACCATCGAGGTTAAACCTGACGGCTTTGGACGGAAACTATGCGGGCCCCGAAGGCCAGACATTCGTCGGTCGGCGCCAGCAAGACACCCTCTTCACTTTCAGCGTCGACATTAATTTCTCCTCAGACTACTCCGAGGCTGAGGCTGGCGTTTCAGCGTTCTTGACGCAGAATCACCACCTCGATCTCGGTGTCGTTGTGTTACCAGCTGCAAGTAGCACTGGTGTCTTCCCTGGCGATACCGGCAACTCATACGGTGAATCTGATTCCACGTTGATCCCGCAGCTGCGGTTCCGCGGCATCTCGTCCGCGTCCGTGCCTGTGTCCGAGCTCGTGATTCCGGTACCAAAAGCTTGGCGGGAGAAGACTCTGCGCCTAGAGATCAGGGCGGACAACGCTACGCATTATGTCTTCTCCGCAGGCCCTGCAGACGCCATGTCGCAGGTGCAAACACTTGTCGAGGCGTCCAACCAGCATGTGAGCTGGGGGTTTACTGGTGAGATGTTCCCGCTTCGGATTGTATTACGTCTATTCCTGTTTATTACCTAATGCTGACAAGTCCGTAGGTGTTCTTCTGGGTATATATGCTACGACCAACGGCCTGAATGGGACGGCGACGCCGGCTTACTTCTCGCGCTGGCGATACATACCACAAGGTCAGTTTCTGAATTAGCTTTATTACTACTGCTTATCTAGAGGATGTTGGTCGATGTATATGCCTCGTGCCACGACAACTTCCCAAGTTCTAGTATAGTACATAGTGTGCCTTACTAGGCGTTGCGCGAGGGAAATGGTACCTAGGAAGTGTTGCATATGATCACAAGCTAGCTAGCTAGCTATGAAATTTCAACGGGCTACTCTTGTTTGCTTGCATGAGACGGCTACTAGTTATTTCGTCTTTGATAGTGAAACCACTGATACATTTTCTACTTTGACATTTGACTGGGGGCTCTTCCATACAAGTCCTTTACCAGTCATATCTTCTGTCTTAAGCTATAATATGATGGTCTTAAATCGTTGCTGCCCACGCATTCTTTTTCTCCGGCCTCGCTGGCAGGACCAAGGGCTGTATGGTCCCTGGATTGCTCTGATTTGTCTCATTACCCCGCATAGTCTCTGGCATAATCTCCAATTAACAGCTGGTTTGGTAGCACCTTGTAGAGATGTCTCACTCAGGTGTAGGCGCGGTGCGGCCTAACTTAAGGCCGATGAGCCTTACATAAAGCCATTCTCTACACGCGTGCCGTTGTCTAGGTGACTTAAATTCATAGACCTTTTTATCCTAACTGGCATAATCCCCCTTGCACGCAAATGGCCTACGACCTACCGCAGCACAAAAAGAGAGGTACCTTGAACCTCACCTCTCGTCAGGAGTGGAAATCGGTGATGCTTGCGGTCCATATACTGGGCTTTTATATAAGAACTCTCATCCTGCTGTCGAGATGTGCTGTAACTTGGATTTCTAAATAATTTAACGACTACATATGCGCTACTCTTGTCCCAACACCAGAAGTGTGCTCATACGTGCAGAAACCACTCATCCCCAACACCATGATCCCCGTCAGAGACAGTATGCCTTCGGAACTTTGGCTCGAGATCCTCCGCTATTATGTCTCGCCCAGGGTGCCAACGACAAAAGAAGTCCAAGCGCACAAAATAGAACTCCGGGCCCATGTATTTGAGAATCGTCAGACTCTCTAGGCCACATGTCTAGTGTCTCGCCAAGTAGGCGGGTGCACCAGGGATTGTCTGTATCAGTCTATCCTCATCAATGACTGTAGAGAGCTTCTCTACGTCTTCAGAACCTTCCGTACAATCCCTGAATTGCGGTTTCTAGTACAGTCATTTGCACGGACCGGTGTTTTTCTACAATCAGACTCAGATGAGGCTGAATGTCCCGAATTAATTCCATCTCTGGAGAATGTGTTTGCGTCTCTGGCTCCGCCCGTTTCGGAAGAACACATCTTACTGCATCAATATTTGGATGTCGATAATCTTGCATCGTTCCGCGTCTGGCGACTACTTGACGCCGTACTTGCAATACTATCAAAAATCACTACTTTATTTTTGTCTCTAGGGAAGTTGATGCCTGGACCTAGTTTGCAACAGCACCTAATTGACACACGACTTGACGGAGGAGGTACAGCAGAAGAGAGAGAGAATTTATTCTGTTCGAGACAGAAGGCAAATGAGCTCTATGTGATAGCAGCACTGGTGAAAAATTGCCTATCTGAGGATTACCATCTGACATCTATCAGGTATCCTCTTCTTCCTAAACTCCAAGCTCTTATCCTAACCTTACTTCTCTTCGTGTTGTGGGCACTAAGTATGAGTTGGCTAGTGAGCCTGACATTGCAATTGAGGCACTTGTAAAGTTCCAACACTTTCAATACCTATCCTTGTCCACCCCCCACAACCTGACATGGTCCAACGAAGATCCGCACCTTCCTCTGTCAGAAGTTCTGCGACAGATGGTATCTTTACAGCATCTTAGAATTGACATGTTATGACTAGCAGATAGGAGCAATCCTGGGCTGCTTTTACGTGTTGCATCCCTCCTACCCCGTCGATACAGAGCCTCCACCTTCTCGACTATTGGGCAATCTCCCTGACGAGTGCTTGGAAGCACAGACACCCGGTCTTTCCCGAGAATAAGTCCGCTCTCGATTTCATGCGATTGATATTAGAGAACCTGATGCAAAACTACAGAGCAGAGGGATTGACGAGTCTGAAAGAGGTAAAACTGAGCTCTAGAGAATATGCTAGGGACCGTAGCTGTTGGACAGTGCCCGACAAGGGCTATTTCGCTTGATCTGGCAATATTCACAAGCCGGGGTTCGCCTCGGAGTGACCGGACATAACGAAGCGAGAGAAGGGGAGGAGGGGTAGTGGTTAAATCTCGACAAGGGGTACGGCGAAGGGTAATCGAAGGAGCAGGAAGTTCTCGAGAAATGTTCTTATTTTATATAGTGTCTTTCAATTCCGACCAAAGATTAAGAGACCAAAAGAGCGAATTGGGGAAACGGGATGGGTGTATTGAGTAGTTCGGCCTTCAAACCGCCTGCAAAATATTTTTTCAAGATCTTATAATCCTCCTTCAACCCTGTTGCTCAAATTCTTCCATATCAAGGTAATGCTCCCGAACATATAAAGAGTGACAGGGAGAATGGCTCCCGATCTCACTGCAGTCCTTTATACGCTGGAGACTGGGCTCTCATAAAATGAGGCGGCGGATATGATAACCGGTGAGCAAACACTTCATCTCAGGCTAGTCTGATCTTCCATAAGAAGAGAAGTCCTATTTGAGGTATAGACTAAAGGACCCACGCATATACGGAGACAGAAGACCAATGAGTTACAGGCTGTTTAATAGGATGCATTAGATCTTATTTATACTTAGGTGTATGAGCATGTGACGTATAAATATCCCACGGGATTATCAAGTATGCAGGCGCCCCAATTGAATGGATCAAGAGACTTGATACCGATCGTGAGGGGAATCAAGCTTTCATCTATCGAGTCAGGATTGCATCTCAGGACTATGCACTCAAGGTTGTGAGTAGGAAAGCCAACGTCGCCGGGTTTCTTTATTGACTCGAACTTCATAGTTCAAATTTACGGATCCAAAATCCCACGCATTCTACTGGGAGACAAGACTACAGTATGAGTTACCTATGAAGAAGGCCATATTCTACACTAATCCCTTCTATGCCGAATGCCGAGCGTACGGGAGAATCGAGGATAGAAGGGTTGATTCAAAGGCTAAGACGCCACGTGTTAGGCAACAAGTTGCAGTAAAATGCTACGGCTACTTGTTTCTAGAAGATAGGGACAAGCGCTAGCTAATCAACTAGGGCCATGATCTGGAGACCGACGTCCTAGACGAGGATGTTTGCGAAGCCCTAGGAGGACATACTCGAGTTCGAGCTATTGTGAAACATCTCGATGAAGCCCCCAAATCACTTCATGCAGGAAACATCGGCAGAGCTTGGGAAAGTGTTCGACTACTCAACAATTCTCTCAAAATATACAATATGGATATCAAGGCAGGCAACTTCATTGGTATCGTCTTGTAGATTTTGGGTCGTCTTGTAGATTTTGGGTCGTCTTGGACTGAGCCTCATGAGTTATTGCGATATTTGGACAAGAAAGGCAAGATTATTGCTGGTCACAAGAGGGGGGCGGATACACAGAATTTCGAAGATATGATTGAAGAAGAACAGATACCAACCCGTCTAAGAGTTGTACCGATGTCCAGACACCAATTACGTTCAAGAGGAAACGCACCCTGGGCAGGCGAAGAATTACCGAAGCGCCGCGGAAGAAAGCGGCCCCGGACTTGATTTGGATGAAGGGTGCTCTATGGCTCAAAGCGAATGTAACGGCCTACAGCCTTCGAGAATACTTAAACGGAATGAGAGACCTAGTGTGATGTTTGTTTCCCCAAAGTCGCCTATCGACCAAAGAGTATAGTTTTTTAGTGATAATAATCTAGATGAGTGTTTGTCTGTATTGAAGTGAGAAAAGGAGCCTAAAATCACTTGGATAAGATGAGGAGCGAAATAGTTCACTAGACACTATTCTCTCTTAGCGCCTCTTACATGTCCTATCTTAATGCTATGCGCATACATGAACATCATCGAGTCTTCCTAGGGTCTGCGAGATCATCCTAGCGAATTGAGGGAGTGGAGAATATATAGGACTATGGATTTTAGGATCGATGGTATCATCGAAGATTAAGAAGAAGGCCTTAGCAATCACCTCACAGTTGTAGAACGTAAGCAGTTTGGACAAACCAACTCCCCTACACCTCTTCCAAAGCACTGGATAGATGGTTCTGTCAACATCTAGATAGGTAGATCCCGAATCGCGGTGATCCAGGGTCTCGCTTATGTCCATGATACTAAAGTAACCTACATGTGCTAAATAGGTAGCAAATTCAAAAACCCGACGTCTTTCTAGAGACTCATATCATAAGAACCGTGGTTTTACTCTAACCTACAGCTGCAGGACGCTTCTAGATTCGGCAGTTTCGTTACGTGAGAAATGAGCTATCGAATATGGGCTAGTCGCTTCAATCACTACAAGACGGACCACAGAGCAACAATTGCCAGGCTCGAGAAATCTGACCGGTTCCAGGAGGCTCGTCAGAGTAAGCAAAACCCCTGCATCACGACCACCTAAATATATTAAAACCCACTATTTTAACTAGGGGTTTAAAAAGCGGGGAAAATAGCTAAAAATAAGTACTAAATAGATTTATATTTATATTTAATTAAATAATATTATAAAAATTATTAAAAAATTATTATTATAGTTTTATTATATAATATTATAATTTTAATTAATAAAATAAA
>NPFG01000659.1:0-17069 GCA_002288965.1 Xylaria sp. MSU_SB201401
AATAAAGTAGTCCATTTCTATATAAATACTAGTATTAATTACTTATATAAAGTTAATTTATAATATATAGGAATATTACTATATTTAGGTTACTATTCTTTACTATATTTATATTATTATTAATTATATAGCAAAGGCTTTTAATATTTTTATAGTATATTTAAAATTAGATAAAGCCCCCGAGTTTATATTAAGCTTTTATATAGTATTTAAGGCTAAGTTTAAAAATAAGCTAAAGTTTATATAAAAGTATAAAAATTATATAATAGGCGCTTAAAAGCACTAAACATAATAAAAAGCTAATAGGGTTTATATCTCTCTACTATAGCTTAAATAAATAGCTAGGGAGATGCTCTTATTATATTTTAGAGTTTTTTTAATACTATACAAAGGCTAACTATTTATATCTTATATTAGCTTAATACTATATAGCAGATTAATATTATTATATATAACCATTTAAAAAAGAAAAAATATAATAAAAAGTTAAATAAAACCCTAACTATAGGTAATATTTAATATATTAAAGCTAGTAAGTAAGATAACTTCCTTAGAGCTATAAGGTAGAAGAAATAATAAAAGAAAGAAAAACTAGAAATTAGGTAGTTTAGCCTCCTGTAGCCTAAGCTTAGTAATAGCTAAGTCAAAGAAGATAATAACAGCTTAAGGAGTACAAGCTTGCCCCCCGATATACTACTATATCCTAATATGCGCCCTCCTTCCCCTATCGAAAGCAGGGATATAGAGGGTAAGCATAGTAGCAAATTGCTACTAGATATAGCCTAGGTGACATTATATAATGCAGATTTAGATAGCAGCTATCCTACTAGTTCTAAAAGACGCTGGTCAAGCTGCCTTTGAAAAGGGGTTATAAGCGATAGGGCATTAGGGTAGGAAGGCCTAGTTACACTAGATACGCCTAGTAATAATATACTTTCTTTATCTAACTAGGTGTTATAAAGCGAATCTTCTAATTCTACTACTAATAATAGCAACTCGGGCTATAGCAAGGGTCTAGGAAAGTCGAGAACACTAGGTACTAATAGGAATTGCTTATATAGTAAAATATATAATATAGAATAGATAGCTAGGGTATAAGGAATTAGTTAAAGGTTGGCTAAAAAGCAGGCTATTATACTAGTATAGGGGAAGCTGTATGCCGGCTTTTACTATATTTACCTATAAAAGCTTAGCAGGTATATTAGGTTAAAAACAAATATGTTAAATAAAAAAAAGCTAGTAGCCTATTTTAGCTATATCTAAAAATAAGATATTAAATTCTATATAGCAGCAGGGGGAAAGCTTGGTTAGTTTTAGTGCTTAATATAACCTACTTAGCCTAATAGTAATTTACTTAAGTTTTATGCCTATTTGTAATATAAAGGAGCATTATTTATATTAGACTAAGCTATTATTATAAGAAATCTAAAGTAGCTATATAATATAAAGTCAGATTTTGCTATAGAGTTTGCTAGTACTAGGTTAGTAAATATCCTAGTATTTTTCTAGTAGTTTAATTATAATATTTTAAAAGCAATTATTAATAATAAGTTTAATATATACTAATACTATCTAAAGTACATTAATAACTATAGCAACTATAGCTAGAACTAGGTATAGTAGTTTTTAATTTGCTAATAGCTAATAAAGTAGGATCCTATATACTAAATAGCCTACTATGCCTTAAAGCTTAATAAGTATTAAAAGCTAATCTTATATCCCTATTATATTAAGTATACTATATTAGCAAATAGAAATAGCACTAAATTTTAGTATATAGATATAGACCTAAAATAAGCAGTAGATAATAGCTGCTTTATTAACTAGCTATAAGGCACTATATTGGTTAACAATAAGGCAAAGAACAATATAACTATTATTTTATTAAGTATATAAGGTAATAAGTTTATAGATTAGGTTAGATGTTTATAAAAGTATGCGGTTGTAGAGGGGGAGCTAGGATATATAAAAGCAGGGAAACAGTAGCAGCTTACGCTATTAGGCCTAAAAAGGCACTATACAACCTTAAATTAGGAGTAGTTTAAGTATAAGTAGAAAGAGATTCTATACTAGAAAGGCAAAATAAGAATTACCTATATAATACTATCCTATAGTGCTAATATATCTATTAGCCTGAGGAGGCAGATAATAATGCTAAACTTTGTTGCTTTATAAGATAACCTATTTATACTAGAGACTCTAGATAACTATAACTAGAATGCTATAGTAAGAGCCTACCTCTCTTATACAGCTATAAATATAAACGCAGCTAGTATTTAATATAAAAAGGAGATAATACCTTTTTGCTTTCTAGCAGCTATAGTACTAACTAGCCTAGGTTTTATTTTAAGTGTATTAATTTACTAACTATTATAGGAAGACCTTACTGTTATATAAAAAAAGGACTTACTATTTAAGGGGAATTTGATAAAATTTCTACCTTTATTAATTAATAGTGCACTATAATTATAAAAAGGGCAAAGTAGGCCTTCTAGCTTATTAAAGCTATAGAAATAAAGGCATTTAGTAAGAATTCCTTTTTTATATAAAAATAATAATAATAGAACAGAAAGGGGGCATAGGTATAAGGACGCCAGTTTTAAGCATAAGGTCATCTTTGGTAAACATTTAGTTATAATGTGAATATCTAGTAGATAAGCCTATCCTTTTTTAAATATTGTTTTATCTTTAAGGGATATAAAAGGAAGGGGAGGAGTAAGTCAACATGCCTAATACCCCTTTAGATAGAAGATAAAGATTAGTACTAGCAGTAGTAATACAGACCAAAATATGCCTAAAATATAAGCTAAACCTTTTTAATTAGCTTAATATATATTATAATATACAAGTTAGTATATTAGTAAATATTTAACTAAATAGTATATTATCTTTTAGTATACCAGATAAATTATAGCTTTAAAAGGCTATGACTTTTACCTTCCTATTTTAATAGCTATTGTTTTATTAGTTAGGCAACCTAGGTATATAGATATTCGACATGCTGCTTTACGTAGCCTAAGAAAATAATGACTCTGCCAACACAACCAAACCACAGCTGCCAGTAGAGCACTATAATAGCCACTTTAGCTACTAACTCTGTTAATATATATTATACCCATATATTATATTATTTTAGCATTAGATATCGCTAAAATTATAAAATATAATAAGAAATATTATATAGCAGAAAGCAATAGAGCTATTCCTAGTACTCTTATAGTAATATTAAGTAATTTGTGTAAGCTTATAACTTAGATTGGGAATTCTTATATTAGTCAGGTGCCTTTAGCTTATAGTACACACTAATGCCTCAGTAACCCTAGCTCTACAGCTTATATTTGTATTATATAATATAGTATCTGTATCTTAATACTATTAATCTAAATATACTTTTTACTAGTAGTTTCTCTAGTTAGGATAGCCTTTAAAACTATATTATTTAATTAAAAAGTGTGTCTGCAGCTATAATTATAGCCATATTTTTATTATTAGCTATAAAACCCTATAAAGAATATATTATAGCATTATAACTAGTATAATATTAGTTGATTAAAGGCTATTACTAGATTAGCTAAGAGTATTACGTTAATTATATCTTTAGCTTTATTCTATACTCATTTTCCTATTAGATTTAGTATTATACTAGTATAGACCTATATACCTCTTTCTACTTCTTCTTTTTATTCTTTCTACATATGCGTATATGTGTATATATATGTGTTATATATATGTGTATATATGTGTGTTGCATATAGGTGTGGGTATAAATGCGCATATATACATGCGTCATCTCTCTTTATTAAGTACTAACTAGTAGAAGATATCTATATAATAATTAAATAATATAGAAATATGACTATACAACCAACTTAATAGGGCATACTAATAACTAGCCTTTGTAAATTCTACCTATTATACAACTAGTAGCTAGCAGACACACTAAGCTTATTAAAAGCCTTAAATAAGCAAAGTATTATTAAGAGATTTAACAAAAAAGCAAGCGATCCTACAATGTAATCTGTAGATATAGCTTAGTATAAAATAAAAATAAGCCTAATATATAATATTATAAAACTATTATAGCATAGCATTTATGATACTAGCTATAAATACAAAGTATATTACTAATATTAGCACTTATAAAAGGAACATAAAGCTATAAAAAGGGCTAGCTAGCTAATAAGCAAGGGTTAATGTATAGATTACCTTACTATTTTAATTATATAATTACGTAATTATCTTTCTATAGCTTAACTACTTAATAGTACTATTTGTAAAGCTATCTCCTGACTTTTATAACCTTATAAGAACTATATATATTATATTTGCTAAACTGCTTAAGTAGGATTTAGTTTCTCTTTTTTATTTTAAAAAGGATTCATTTTATATATAAAGATATATAGTCTACTAACTAGCAGCTATATTATAATAAAAGATAGTATAACTAGCTTTTACTAAAAGGGTATATTTTTAAGGGGTAATATAATAATAAATTTAATAAGAAAACTAATTAGCTACCTACTAGCTATTTATATATTGTATAAAGCTAGAACACAAATTACCTAGTCATCTTTAAATAATTACTCTCTTTTTTAATCTGCTTTACCTCTTTTAGTACTACCTCCCTTCTTAGTTATGCAAATATTATTACCTTAGCCTTTTCCACCTAGATTTTGCTGTTATAGCTATCTTTATTATCCTTATAATCCTTACAAATAATATTCTTATTTAACCGTAATAACGCCTGCTGCTAATAGATAATTATAGGAAATAGGATAGTTATGACTTTGCGTGTTAAAAAGGTTGCCCACGTAGTATCTGCTTTATATTTAGCTATTTAGCTTGCCTAATAATATTGCTACGCTAAAAGACAATTATATTTTGCTATAGCCTAGTAAACTAGCCTTTAAAAAGAATTCTTAAATAGGTAGCTTAATATCTAAGTATTATAACAAAAAGCTTGGCTAATAGTAATACTTAGTCTATTAAGCTATAGCAATTAATAAAACAAATATATACTAAAAGTTAAGCTACTATCTTATTATCTATATTACTATCTGCTAAGTATATAATATTATTAAATCAGATATAAATATAGTAGCTGCCAAGTATATCTAGTATAAAGTTAATATGTTTTACCTATATTTAACTACTTAAGTACATATATATTGCCTATATTGCAGACCCTAGTGCTAGCTATTACTATATACTACTAGGTTAGCGTTATAAAGTAAAATCAGGTTAGCTATTTTATTAGAACTAGAATAGCTTTAAACCTTACTAGGCAACTTTTGCTAAAACAATCTACTAAATATATTAAAGGTTAAAACATACTATACTAATCTAGACTTATATATCTTTTTATACTACTAACTATATACTATATCAATACAAAGGCGCCTTAAGCAAATCTATATAATCCCAGCTATTATAGTATTATAATAAGATATAATAAGCAATATTATATAAAATAAAGTAGAAAAGCAAATAATATAAATATAAAAGATTAATAGTAGCAGTATAGTAAAAAGAAAAAAAAATAGGTATTAAAGCTTTCCATTTAGTATAGGGACTAAGAGGGGGGGGGGGGGCAAAAATACAGAGGTATTTACTATATAGCAATTAAAATAACAATTGTAGAATTAAAGTAGTATATATTTAGGTTACAGGTAGATATGTTTAATAAAGCTAGCTTAGCAAACAAGTAATAATAAGTATAAGGTAGTAGTTAAAGCCTCAAGGCTGCAACTATAAGCAGTATAGCAGTTATAAATATAAACTGTAGTTTTTATCTATATATGTGCTTTCTAATAAGGGAAACACTAAATAGAATATAGGCAGGTAAGTAAATAGGAAAACAATAAGGTATATAAAGGTAGATAGTAGGGTTAAAAATATTATAAAGTTAGTAGTATATATAATATAAAATAGAAGGAAAGATATAGTTAAAAGGTGCACTAGTAGGTAAATATTAGTTAGTAGGTAATTAGCAAGATTAAATACAGTATAAAGTAGCCTAGTAAATAATAAGGGGTTCTAAATTTGCTAGATACTTACTATAATAATATCTACTAATAGGTTATAGTAGTATAATAGTAAAATTATAATATAATCTTACTCTATTATATAAATAGTTAATTAATATAAAAGGTTAAGTTAAAAGTGCTTAAATAATTAATTAGATAATATGTTACCTACTAATACAAATATTATAACTTAGCAGTAAGGGGGAGGGGGTCTATTATAAAATATAGGATAGAAGGGCACTTACTTTACCTAGCTTATAGCTGCAGGCTTTACTTTAGGAGTTTAAAGAGATATAGCTATAGCATTTTAGTAGGTAGTTTAACTATTATTATTAATAGCCTTATAAGCCTTACTTAAACTTAGTTCAATTTTATACTATTAGGTAAGTAGATAGTAAGGCTTTATTTATACCAGAAATAACTTTTTTAATTAAGATATATATATACCTTTAGCTTAAGTAGATATAAAAAAGGTAAGTCTACTTTATATCTAACCTATACTATATGCTATATACTGCAGGCGTTAAAGACTAGTAATACTCTCCCTCCCTAATCCTGCACTTACCTACTTTTCTACTAGCTGCAGTTTATATAAATATATAGTAGTATATATTACTAGCTAATTTAGCAATTTGCTTAGCATATAAAAATCTAGCTAAACTATATAAGATATAATAGAAAGGTATATAGTAATCTTATAGTATAAAAAGGAGATTACTAGCTAAGGCTATAAATATATAAGGGTATATAGCAAACCGGGTTAGAGTTAAGTAAATTATATAATTACTTATTCTTTGGAACTATTACTATCTGCTATACTATTATAAAGGTCGGGGCTAAAAAGAGTTTTAGACTTTGTATTAAGAGAATCCTCTGACTTAGTAATAAAAATAATTAATTAAATCTCACCCTTTTAAGTAGAAAGTTTTATCTTTAGGCCTTTCTTTTGTCGTTAGTATATAGAAAGTATATTATAGCTAGTCTCTACTAAAAGTAGGTTATTAATAAGTATGCCTAATGTCTTAAGCCAGGTTAGCATTTTGATTAGCTACAAAGGGAGCTCTACGCCTATTAAATATACGTAAAAGCATAACTACCTAGGGTTTTAAAATAGCGTAAGCTATAGGGTATTAAGAAAGTTTTTTAGCGGTTGCTTAAAGAATATATAGATTTTATCTATTTCCTAAGTTTGCCTCCTAATTATCTTCCCCCCTCTTTTTCTATATTTTAATAAGAAGCAGATAAGATCTATATATTCTGACTAAAGGGCGTCTAAGGGTTGCCTATTTAGGGGATATAATTAATAAAACTTATTATAGATATAAAAGGCCTTATATTAAAACCAGTTTATAAACGGCTTTAAGAAAAAGGATATAATCTAGTTAAAAGCTTCCTTTAATATATTATGCATATTATTTAGTAATTTCTTCTTATATTTTATTACTTATAATAATATATTTAGAATATAATATTTAAGGCTAAAGAAATCAAAATTACTAGCTTTTATCTATTAGGATAATTAAATAAAAAGGAATTTTGTTTATTTAAAATTTGGCATTATAAAAATATATAATCTAATATAGGCTTAGCAGTAGTTTAACTAATTGTCAAGCAAAATACAGCTAATTTCTTTATTTATAAAGATATTACGTTATATTTTATCTACCTTTTAATATTATTTTGCAAAGTGTTTAGCTTTCCAGTTCGAAATGTAGCCTATAGTACTAAGTATAAGATATATATATATAAACTAGCTATAGTATCTGTTTTTATTAAAGTCCTAACTTATAGCATTTCTATTTAGTTTGTACTACTATGCTAATACTAGTAGCAGAAGTATGCTATTAAAAAATAAGAAAGACTTATTTTTTATTAATAACCTAACCTTATCTTTACTTAAAGCAATAAAAACCCTAAAGTATATTTTATATACTACTAGCAGGCTTAGTACTTCTGTAAAACTAATAGCAATATTAAGTAAGCTATTATATAAAATAGCCTTAACCTTTTTTTAAGATAGACTTAGTTTTTTTAGAAGTAGTTTATATTGCTTAAAGAAACTTAATATTATATAATTGGAAAATAGATTATAGCGCTAGTTTAAATATCCTATTACATTTTTGCAGCGTAATTTAATACTAGTCTAGTTTTTATAAAATCTTTATTATTTCTACTAGTATCTTTTGTAGTTTTATATTAAATAATGAACTAGCTTTTATAAATGCGCTTGTAGTTTTATTCCTTTAAGATCTAAAGTTAAATTAAATCTTTAAAAATAAAAGGCAAAGCCTATTAAAAAAGGTAGTTACTAATCTAGGTATATGCTACTTAAATATACTATCTAGCAACTATACTATACCATACTACTCTATAATATTATAGAAGCTTAAGCCTTTTTACTAATGCTTAAGCTTATTTGCTAAATAGCTTTTCTACTTTATATTCTAGAGCTAGGGTATATAAGAAAGGATATTACTAATATAACTTAGCTAAAAAAGCGCAATAAAAATCTAATTATTATATAGGTTTATATTATACTTGTTAGAAGAAAACTAAACATTAGGCTTAGATTTATTAGGCTAAGCAAATATAGTAAGCTTCTTAACCAGCTTAATAAAACGTGTAGCTAATACAAATATAAAGTTATTTAAATGTTAGGTAGGAATAACAAAAAAAGGGTTATATATTATAGGGTTGCTTAGTAGGAATAAGTAGAAAGTAATATTAAAAGGCGGCTTAGCGTTAGCAAAGTTAATAGCTATTATTAAATACGACCAAAAGACTCGGCATTTACGGCGCGTACCATAATAAATTAGTATAATTCTAAATAGGGGGGTTAAAAGCATATTGTATAACTACCTTTTATAAAATTAAAAGTAATAAAAAAGTGCTAATATCTCTAATAGTTATTATTTTTATATAAACCTATTTGCTTTACTTTAATAATATATCTACATTAAGTTTAGCTTAAAAGCTAGCAGCCTAAACAGCTTTATATTAAAAAGCAATAAGCCTTTAGCTAGCATCTATATATACTACTTATATAAATTATATAATTTAACCTAGTATAAAGCCAGTAGCCCACTATATAGCCTAAAATAGTCTTTAACTAGTTTTAGTAATCTAATATTTTTAAATAGGTACTATATATAGTGCTAGAATGTAAAGCCTTAAAATCTGCCTTTAGCATTACAAAGGATTTCCTTTAAGCATGCACTTTTATATATTAATATAAAAGATGGCATACTACTGCTGTATAGGCAACTGGGCCTAATAGTATATAGTATATTACAAAACCTAATATTGACCTATATTGACTTTATATAAAGCTCCTTTTTTTAGGCTATAAATAGGTATTTAGTAAAAAACTTCTTTAGTATCTCTTTAAGTATATTACTAGCGGTAATATCTTTTATTTTATATTTTTAAAGAAAGAGGATAGGATTTTTAAAAAACCTTAAGTTATACTAATTATAATAAGTTTAAAGGTGTTTTTAAAACAAAGTAGTATACTTAGGGGAGATATAATACTAGAGGTAAAAATGCTAGCAGGGTTAGTAGTCTTTAGGACTTGGTTATACTATGCTTGCTTTAGCTTTAGCTTAAAGGAAGCTATTTAGATACTATATAAAAACAGTAGATAGGCAAAAGCTCTAAAGCGCTAATAAGATATATTAGTTTACAAACTACTTTTAAAGTTTAAATAACAAATGGTTTGTTTTATAACTATTATTATAGATAGGTAAATAAGGGAAGAGTATATAAACTATGTTCCTAGCGGTATATTTAAATCTACTAAGTAAGATATTATAGACTTTATAAGGCTACTACAAAAAAAAGGTGTAATATAGATTGCAGGAAATAAATAATATAAAAAAAGGGAGATATAATAAGGAAAAAGCACTAGATAGGAAGGCAGCAAGCAATTGTAGCTATATAATATAACTATTGATATTATATTACCGGAGAATAGAAAGCTGCTTATAAATATTTTAGCAAGAGTTTTCTATAAACTAGAAAGAAAGTGGATTTTTGCTAGTAGTAGAAAGGGTATACTTAAAAGAAATTTTAGAATTTTAAAGCCTAGAGCAGGACTAAATTAGATTATTAAAGTTATACTATATTACGGTATTAATATATTTAATAGTAGCGCCTTATATAAGGTACTCTATTATTACTTCTATTAAATTGCTATTTAGGCCTAATTTAGTATTTAACGAAATATATAATAATTAGAAAAGGGAAAATTCGAAATTGCTTTATAAAATAGTATAAAGTATAATTACTTACCGTATTAACATATTAGCAAAAAAAAGTAGATTAGCTAGTTATAAGTCTTCTTCCTCTTATCCTCTAGCAGGCTAGAAAACTGCTAAAAGAGCTAATAGTTAAAAAGGTTAATACTATTACTAACATCTAGTATATAAAAGCTGCTTTAGTTAGTTATAGTAGCAATACCTTATAATAATAAAAGAGATAGAAAGGCTACTAGAAAAATATTGCCTGCTCTATTTTCTGTTAGTAAGTGGTTAGAGGTTTAAAAAGTATAACTATTATCTAATTAGATAGCAGGCGCTTTATTGGTAGATCTTTTTCCACTTTGCTACTTTATAGTAGTAAGTAGGGTATTATATAAAATATTAGGTTTAAAGGGTAATTTGGCTTTGTAAACACTTCTATTAGAATATATAAAGCTACTAGCTTAAAGTATAATAATAGATTTATTTTTAATAATCTGGTAGTCTTTTCTATTAACGGTATTTGTATTATAACTTGTTTAAGGTATTAATAATATATTTTATATAATAAAAGATTATAGGCTTGCAGCTAGGTTCTCGAAAATCTAAAAAGCATTTAGATTAATTATTAAAAAGCTATTATTAGTATATAAAATACTTATAAATATATAAGAAATTAGCTAAATCAATAATTCCCTAGCTGCTATAGGTATAAGTAGGGTTAAGGTATTAATATAAAAAAAAGAGACTTATATAATAATATCTAAACTGTTACTATTAATTATAGACAAAGATTAGCAAGTAGTAGCCTATTTTATTTTATAATAGTAGCATAGAAAGGTATTACTATTAAAGGAAGATAGAAAAGTAGGTTAGGCTTGACTTAGAACTAGGGTGATATTAGAAATGCGGTTTATATTTATAGTTAATATAATTAGTATATTTAATAATAGGTTGTATAACTGGCTAGTAGGTCTAAGGGCTTAGTCTTCTTTTATAGGAATAGATGGTAGAAGTATATAGATTTAGCTATTTAATTAGATAGCCTTTTGCTTTTATTCTTTTTATCTTTTTTTTAAAGCTTTCTCTTATTTCTATTTGCTATATTTAGTATTATTTATTTGCAGTATAATAATTACTAGCTTTAGTTTAAGCTAGTACTAGTATAAGGCAAAGCGGCGCTAGACTAAGTATTAGAATAAAAAAGTAAATAGTGCAATTCTTTAGTAGATAGAGTCTAATATTTTGTAAACAGAACCTATATACTTATAGTTTAGTTGCTATACTATTAGGATTTTTATTAAAAAAATAGAAAAAATATAAAAAAATAATTTTTATATAATTAGTTTTTTCAAAGTGTATATTACTATAGCCGTAGTGTTATAGGGGGGTAACATATTTATAAAAGTTATATATAGCTTATATAAAGGTATATAATTAGCTATAGATATCTAATACTAGGATTAGAAAATAACAAAAAGTTTTAATTAGTTAATATAAATAAAAACAAAAGAGAAGGGCTTATATAAGCCTCTAACTTAAATACTTAAAAAATAGTATAAAATAGAATTCCTTTTCTAAGTATAGTATATATATAAAAATTAAATTATTATAAAAAGATGCATTTTATAAGGTTATAGTAGTTATTTTATTTAATAGCTGTGCTGCTTTTTGCTATTATATAGTAGGTTTAGTGCTAAAGAGGCTAATAATTAAATAATTAGGCTAGAAGTATAACAATCCTCTTCGGGAAACATTATATAGTTAGTATAGAGCCAAAAGTCTAACGTATTACATTAGATTTACAAAGCAATAGGTCTTAGGTTATTATTCTAGCGCAATATATAGTAGTATAAGCTATATAATATAATACAAAAAGTCGATAAAGATAATTCTTTTATATAAAGATTTATAAGACTTGTAATAGGCTTAAAGTAAATAGTTTAGTAAGGACTAGCTAGAACTAGTTATATAGGAAATTCTTATTTTATAGGTTGTCCTTCTTTTACTTATACTTTATAGGCTTATAGCGCTTGTCTAGCTTAATCTCTCGAGCCTATTAAGCCTATTACGTAACTTGTACCTTTTCTAGCTATAGTATGTCTCCTAATCTAGCCTTATACTACTATATACCAACTTTCTCTTAGTTAGCCTTTAGCCTGCCTAACTTATTAGTTTTCTATTAGTTTATAATAAAAGAGCTAGTCTAGGTAAGCTAATAAAGATAGCACAATAAGAAGGCGTCCTAAGCCTAAATAGTATATAAAGGAGTAAATTTACAGAAGTAGGTATATAATACAACTATAATAATATAAATAAAGTAAAAAAGATAGTAAAATAAAAGAATTAAAATAGCATTTATAGTTTTTATCTTCGGTTTTTATTTTAAAATATATATTAAAATAAATAATATATTGCAAGGGTAGTAATATACAGAAAGATATAAAGGCTAAGTAAAATAGTTAGAGCTAATTAGTTCTAGTAGGCAATATATATATTAGGGTACTAGAAAGGCTAATAATTAAATAATTAGATTAGGAGCTAGTCTAGGCAAGCTAATAGAGGTAATAGGATAAAAAGGCATTTTATACCTAAATAAAATATAGAAAAGTAAATTTACAGTAGTAGGCATATAATATAACTTCAGCTTTATAAATTAAGTAAAAAGATAAAGGGAAAAAGAAAATAGTATTATATTAATAGTTCTTATCTTTAGTTTCTATTTTAAAGCGTATATCGACGTAGTTATAATATTGCAGGGGTAGTAACATACAGAAAGATACAAAGGTTAAATAAGACTATTAGAGCTAATTAGCTACAGTCAAGTGGTAGCAGGGACAGGTAGAAATTAAGCAGGGGGTGCAATACCAAATAAGGAGCGCTAATTAGTAGTTCAGCTTTAGCTGTAAGAAAACTTGCAAGATTTTCTCTAAGTCAAACACGTGGAATGCAGTGGTAACCTTAACCCGAGAGGCAAAAAGATTTAAATATAATCTACCTTAAATATAACCCCTAAAGTCATACTTTAAAAAAATCCTACCTGGGAATAAACTTATTTTCTTTAAAACTTATTTAAAAATAACTTTATTGATATAAAAATATAATTAAAAAGATCTTTATAATAATAAAAGCTTATTTAATAAGATATACTAATAAAGTAAATAATACCTTAAAGTTAACCTATTTTAGAGTATAACAATTGCGTTATAAGGCTCACAAACTAGCCTTATTAATAAATATTTATTGATAATAACGTAGGTTTATATATAAATTTTCAAACATATATGCTTACATACTTATATAGTAGTTTATTATTTTTTTTCCCTTCTTTTTCACTTTTAAGTCTTTATTTATAAAATTAATAAAATGCTATAAAGCTAAATAATCTGATTGTAATATAAAGCCATTTTACTTAAAAATAGATTTATTTTCTTTAAATACTAACTAAAGCTAATTATATCTATATAAAATCTTAAATAAAAAACACTTTAGTATAGTAAAACCTTATTTTAAAAAGATATATTTAAAAACTAACTTTATTTTAAAGTGATTTTAATCTTAGAGCCGTTTTACTTTAAAGCTGACTTACTTTAGAGTAATTCTACCTCGGAGCTGACTTATTTTAAAGTAATTTTACTTTAGAGCTGCTTTATTTTAAAGTAACCTTATATTATAAATAAATAAAGACGGGCTAGGTATATTAACGAAAAGGGTATAAAATAGCTATAAAAATAAGTGGAGAAGTTAATAACAAAAGAATAAAAGAGATTTAAATAGCTTGCGACTTTTAGATTTCGAAGTTTATATATAAATATAAGTACCACTTGACTAAGTAGTGTTTTGTTAGGGGACTTTAGGCTAAGAACTTAAAATTATAATACCCTATTTTAGAGCAACCCTACTTTAAAATAACTTTATCTTAGAATATAGATTTATTTTTTTTAAAACATATTTAAAAAAAACCTTTATTTATATAAAAACCTAATTAATAAGATCTTTATTATAATAAAAGCTTATATTAAAAAGATATATTAAAAAACTAAGTACTACTTTAGAGCTATTCTACTTTGTATCCGACCTACCCTGGAGCTACCCTACCTTATACCCGACCTATCCTAGAGCTATATTACCTTGTACCTGACCTATCTTGGAGCTACCCTACCTTGTACCTGATCTACTTAGAGCTATACTACTTTGTACCCGACCTACCCTGGAGCTAACCTATTTTAGAGCAACTTACCTTAGAGCAACTTACTTTAAAGTTAATTTACTTTAAAGCTATTTTATACTAGAGTAAGCTTATTTTAAAGCTATTTTACTTTAGACTAAGCCTTTTAGGAATAAACTTATTTTTTTTAAAATAGAGTTATAAATAACTCTATTTATATAAAAAGCTAACTAGAAAGATCTTTATTATAATAAAAGCTTATTATAAAAAGATATATTTAAAAACTTGTTTTACTTTAGAGCTAACCTGCTTTAGAGCGGCCCTATTTAGGACTAGGTTTGTTTTTTTTTTTTTTTAAAAAAAACTAAGTTAGTTAAAACTAGGAATATACTTATACTAATAAGGTAAGGTGGCTAATATTTGTAACCTATATATGTCTGTTATATAAACTAAAGTATATCTTATTTTACTATATTATTAGACTTAAATTTTTATAGTAATATACTATATTTATATATATGTAAATAATTTAATATAGTTATTGTAAAATAATATATATATAAAAGTATTGTATTTATAAGATTTATTTTATAAAAGATGTAAGAAAATAACCTTATGTAGATAATGTAGTACTTGTGTATCTTATCTGCCCCTTTGCTTTTATATTATTTATAAAGTGATTTAGTAACTTTTTATATTTTTATTAAGCTTTAGGCAATGATATTTATATAAAAGCTTAGTTAAAAGGAATTATATTATAATAAAACCTTATTTTTAAAGTATATATTTTAGAACTAATATTAATCCTAAAGCTAACTTATCCTGGAGTAAGCCTACCTAGGACTAGAGTTACTTTTATTAGAACTAGGTTAATAGCAGACTTATTTTAATATTAAGATTATATTAATTGAATCTTATTTAAAAGAAATTTAATAGTTATATATATATATATATAAATTATATATTTAAAATATATATTATTATAAAGTAAACGTCTTTAAAAATGAATATACTTTTTGAAAAAAAAAAAACTTAAGCAAAAGTGATTTTAACTATTATCATTAAATTATTTAGCTTTATAGTATTTTATTAATTTTATAAACAAAGATTTAAAAGTAAAAAAGAAAGGAAAGAAAATAACAAACTACTATATAAGTATATAGGCGTATATATTTAAAAATTTATGTGTGGATCTATATTGTTATTAATAAGTGTTTATTAATAAGGCTAGTTTGTAAGCCTTATAACGCGATTTATTATCATTTTTAGTTAGTTAATAGTAGTTAAAACTAATAATAAATACTAGGTTAGGGATATAGTTATAATAGTAAAGGTTTTTAAAAAGTTAGTACTAGGGGCTTATTTAAAGCTTTTAATTATTAATTTAGCTTTAAATTTAATAATCTGCTTTAAAGTATTTAACTTATATTTTAATACCTATTTATTATTAATAGCGCGTTTATTTAGGTTTAAAGCTTTTATAAATAATAATATCTTTAATTATAATAGCTGTTTAAGTTTAACCTTAGCAACTATTAGTTAGTTTTTTTAGTTAAAGGTTTTTAATACTAAAGTTAGCCTTTTAAGGTTTTTTAAAGCTGCTATAATAATATAGATAATATTTTATACTATTATATTTATAGTAGTTAAGTTAATATTTATAAGGTTAAATAAGGGTCTAATTTTATTATTTATTATATTATATTTTCTATTTTAATAAGTATTATAAAATGTAATTTTATTATTATAAAAGTTTAATAATTTATTTAATAAGTTAAATAATTTATTTAATAAGTTAAATAATAGTCTAATTAGTAGTTTAATTAATATTTATCTTTTATAAACCTTTTAAAACAATAATTAAATTACTTTTTATAATAGCTTTTATAAAAGGATTATTAATACCTATAATTAAAAGTAGTGCTAAAAGGTATATAGCATTAAAATAAGTTATTGATAATTAACTTTTTATTATTTAGGTCTTTTAAGTAATTTAAAACACCTTTTAAACTGTTATAATCTTTAATAATTTTAAAAGATAACTTAAAAAGTAAATTAGTAATACTAGTAGTAATAAGATTATTAAAAATAGATAATTAAAAAGCTAAAATAGCTAATTTTAAAAGCTTTATAATAGCTGTCTACTAAATAGTATACCTTTTAATTATATAAATTAAACAGGTTTTAATATTTAAGGTTATTGTAATATATTTTAATTTAGCTTTTTTTATTAATTTATAAGCTTTAACCTTTTATTTATATAATATAATAACTAGACACCTAGAGTTTATAACTTTATAGTGTTTTAATAAAGGTATATAAAGTGTTATAACAAGTTTTAGCTTATTTTATAATAGCTAATAAAGGATTAAATCCTGATTAATAACTGTTATACGGTTTATTAAGTTTATTATAAGTGTTATAATATAATACTAAAAGTATAATAGTAAGCTAAAGGTTTATAAAATAGTTTATAAGCGGTTAAAGATTACTTTAATAAAGCGTTTTACTAAGCTATTTTATTTATATATATAAGGGGTAAAAGTATTAAAACTAATACTTTTAATATCTAACTAGTTTTTTATAAAACTATTATCCACTTAAGTATTAAAGTTAAAATAAAAATACTTTAAATAA
>NPFG01000660.1:0-17020 GCA_002288965.1 Xylaria sp. MSU_SB201401
TATTTACTATATTATTTAATATTTAAAAGTTATTATTTTAATATAATTAAATTTAATTTTAAAATAAGTTTATTATATTTATTAAGTATTAGTATTACTAAAATACTATTAGTAAATACTAAATACTAGTTAGTAATTTCTTTTAATACTAAATACTAAATACTAAGCTTAGTATTAGTACGATTAGTCCTTATACTAATAGTATTTTTGCTAACGCTGTCAGCACCCAAAGGGCCCTTGGAGTTGCAGCTGAGAATCGCTGAGGTGTACTGGACATTCTCTTGCTGTAGGGGACCTTTGGCATGCTAAGAATAGCAACATGTTTTGAGGGTTGATATCCTATACGAATCAAAGGATTGGGAATTGACCATCATCCCAACTATATTCCGTCATGTATGAGTACACATACTCATCCGTATCGCAAAAAGGACTCGGGTAACACTGCGTACCTAGCCAACCGTCTGATCATTCTCGCTTACCGACTTGAACTTGGGCAAGATTTTGTTCGTGCTCAAGCAGACATGGAAATACTTACAGATTAGGTACTTGAATTTGACTATGGGTGGCATAGTATGATACGATGCAACTGCTGCTAATTACACTACCTAGGCGCAAGATCGCCCTCGGCACCAATCGTGGGTACTCTCTCAAAAGCCCACATGTACCGGGCGGATGGGTAAAGAGAGATAGCCGGAGCGAACCCTCTGTTCTTCTAGATCAGATCATCAAGATGTGATTCTGTTCGGAACGAAGCTCCGCCGTCATTGGCTGTCCCCATCGACAGAGTTACCGCTATCTCGAACTCCTGGTTACCTATCTTGGTATTCTCTATTCTCTCTCTATGCCTAAGTTATGTAGAGTCCGGAACCGGGCTTGACTTGAGTCCAGGACTGCGGTAATGGGGTAACCTTAATGGTGTGGGTGGTCCAGATTAGAGAAGGTAAAGTGTATTGTATTTGGTTAAGTTCTCTAGCGCTACCTACAGGGCAGGGGGTCCTATAACTACTATCCCTCCCCACCATCGCCCAGAGACACTGACGTTTACATGTGAAAGTTGACTGGGGATATCCCGGGAGTGGCCCTAGAGACCCAGAGGCGACCCTGACTTTTTGACTTCCTGGTGGCGGTTTTTGCCATCCCGCTCGAGATCGAGGGCATAAACCGACAGGTATCGTGTCGCATGAATGCAATGCAATCTTAGTTGTCGCAATGGCAGATAGTATCCAATTTCACTGCATAACAGGCACTTCTCCTTTCCTGTGGGCGACATTCCAGCCTGGTCACTCGCCGTAATCAATGTTGTGCATGGTTATTGCTTTCCGTGATCGGATAATTAATTCGTTCTGTTCCTAGACTCGCTGTCTGTTGTCTTGCTCATTCCTCTCACTCTTTTCTTTCTCATCGCTTGACGCCTGCTGGGCCACTGCGGGGCCTGGTATGGAGAAACACCAGTTAGTGTCTGATGCTCTTGATCCCATGAGTGTCGACGGCGCCGAGGATAATCTCGAGGAAGAATTAAATGGCCTCATACGTCTGTATGATGGAGACACCGCGTCAGAAAAGCCCGTCACATCCGCTGGTGCCGGCACGCTCCTGCCCGGTCCCGTGGCGAGCGCCGTGAGTCTGTTCACAAGATCGACTTCCATGGCCCTGCGCATCGGTACCGCCTTGAGCGGCTACGGGCTCGGTGCTGCCAAAGTCACCACTCTGTCGAGCCTCGAGCTGTGGAGAGGTCTTCTGGACGGGATACTGATCAGGGCTGGACGGGATGTCTTCTCTGGTTCACCGTCAGACTTGACTCGCGCCGATGCCGAGTCCATCCTTGAAATGAGCCTTGAAACCATGCATCAGACCATGTCGCGCCTCATCTTTTGGACGGCCGCCGGTTTTCATGCTGCTGGCACCGCTGTTTCAACCACTTCACAAGTTTCGCAGCTGTTCTTGTCCGTCCTTGACCAGTTCTTCGGCTCAACCGATTCGTCCAGGGCCATAGCCAGTATCATTACCCTGATTCGGCGGGAATTCCAGAACCCAGCAACTGGCGTCGAGGGTGAAAGAGTTGGGCTGATGGACCTAGTGCTTGGGCTGTGCGGTCTTGCCTACCTTCAGAATAGATGCCGGAAATTAATACAGGAGGAATCCCGACGCTTAGGATATGATGAGACTATCTGGGATGTAATCGTCCTAGACAACGGAGAGCGTGTCGATGCACTTGACGATGACTTCCGCAACGCCAACGAAGCCCAATGTTCTGGTTCCCTCGATACTAATGACGCGATTGAAGATATCGACTATCACGGGTCAAGGCGAAGCAGTACTAATAGCGAGGATGGTTTGATAGAGGCTCAATTACGGAGACATATTGCCAAGTCACTTCCAGAGGATGCTAATGTATCGATCACTACGTCAACCACAACCACAAAGACAATTACAGTCGATATATCGGGCGCGACAGATTTATCGATCCCGTCATTCCCAAACCTTGGTCTTGTGTCGAGCGAAGTAACCGACTCCTACCCATCGTCCCGACATAACCAAGGACAGGCCTCACATTATCGGGTTGTATACAAGCTTAGCCGGAACAAAGTTCAAAACATACGAGACGATAGTCTGGACGCAAGTAAAGCACCATTCTCTGCAGGAGAGCTTGCCAGCAATGACCACGGACAACCAGCTTTGCCTACGAGTCCTAGCACTCGTAAAGCAGACCTTATTCTTCCCGTCCCTTCGAAAACGTTAGATACAGTCGCCGTATCATCAACTAAAGGACGAAATAATGCATCGAATGAAGATGCTTCGCGCCAGACAAGATCATCACGTTACGGACCCTCCGGATCCGGAAACGGACCACTCAAAGAACCATCCTCTACAAGTTCCTTTGGGGACTCAAATGGATGTGCGGCGAACCAGAAAAGAATCAGAGCGCCGTTAGACAGTCCACGTAGGAACACTGGAAATCTCGCTGTCCAGATACCCGCGGGAAGCCCCCGCACGGCAGGCAAGAAACCTTACAAGAAACCGGATGCGATATCGACAAGACGGGGTGACAAGAAGACTGGAATTCGAGGCGTACTGGGAAAAGGACCTGTTCCGACACTAGGCGGCCTACTTAGTCGTGAGTCTAGTTCGGAGAATATCGCAGGTTCCAAAACGAAACCGAGCATGAAGCCTGTGTGGAACGCTCATATCTTCTCTCATGCTAATGCCTCAAGCACACATCCCAAAAGTCCGGCTTCCGATAGGACCTCTAATGTGCTATGGAATCGCGAGACCCCTCGAACACCACAGCGAGAGATGGCCAATTATTTCACCTCCCGAGATCCTAGCTCGCTGGGGAATTCTGAGAACCACAAAGCTCCGCTTCTTTCATCTGTATTCCCGACTGGTGACCGTCGGAGAAGTTCATTGGTTTCATTGACGGATACTATCTCTATCCACTCTTTTGATAGCCGTCCACCCTCTCCCCATCATCACCAAAACGATGCAAAAGCTAGTTCCAGTTCCATACATCAGAAACCAGCCCATGGGGCTATACAAGGCATGCCATCCCCGGAACGCCTCCGTCGACAAGCGACTTCACGAACTCACACGCCAAGTATATATACACTTCGCACCGGCGGCTCCGACACATCGCTTGTCATCTCTTCTCAAATGAAGAGCGCGTATGGCGACCCGACAGCCCTCGAATCCCTAAGGCGGTGTGGGGCGGCTAGCGGCATGTTTCCCGACTTTCACTTTTTGCGAAATATCACCCGTTATAGTCGGTATGCGTCGGCGGTCTATGGATACAACTTCCTTAAGCTTATGGGCATCTCCAAAGACCGCCCTAACCAGAATATCGCCGACGAGATCCATTATGATGTCCGTTCCTTCGCCCACCACGCTAAGTTGCCACCAGATAGTATTCTACTCGCATCTTTCGTCGATCCTCAAGGCGGTTCCGACTCCACCGGCGCTACTGACACAGGGGTACCGCTTGTCCATACCGTAGCCCTCGATGAAGAGTCCAGAGCTGTTGTGCTTACGTGCCGGGGAACCCTGGGATTTGAGGATGTCCTTGCAGACATGATGTGCGATTACGACGATTTAACCTGGAGGGGCAAGACATACAAGGTCCACAAGGGCATTCACGCTTCAGCACGCCGACTCTTATACGGTGCTGATGGACGCGTCTTGATCACCATCAAGGCGGCCTTGGAAGAAAACCCCGGATACGGCCTCGTGCTTTGCGGTCATTCATTAGGTGGCGCGGTAACCGCTCTGCTGGGTGTCATGTTGGCAGAGCCGTCGACCACGGGAGCCGGTTTTCTCACTTCTACCGCGCAGCAGCTCAAGCTCCTTGATGACGGGTCGCCTTGGGCACCTACGCAGATATGCTTGCCATCCGGCAGACCGATCCATGTATACGCCTATGGACCACCAGCCATCATGTCACCCTCCCTCCAGAAAGCCACAAGGGGCCTCATCACAAGTACCGTGCACGGTAACGATATGGTTCCATATCTCTCATTAGGAGTCCTGCACGACTTCCAAGCTCTTGCCCTGGCATTCAAGACCGATAACAACGAAGCCAAGGCCGAAATCAAGCGGCGCGTCTGGGAGGGGCTGCGATCCGGGCTCGCAGATAAGTGGTATAGCAACCCGACGAAGCAGTCGAACGAAGACGACGAGCACTGGGGTTACATAGCCCTCAAGACCTTGCGCGTCAGCATGATGAGCTCCAAGCTCCTCCCGCCCGGGGAGGTTTTCAAGGTGGATAGCACGCTCGTGATGAGAAGAGACGCGTTCACGCAGGAGACGCTGGACGAGGTCGGGAGACCCGCCACACGGATTGTTTTGAAGTACATTAAAGATGTTGAGGCACATTTTAGAGAAGTACGTTTTGGGGCTAGCATGTTGACCGATCACAGTCCTGGGAGGTACGAAGATGCTCTTAGACGGCTGACCCTGGGCGTGGTAGAGATCTCATAGAGCGGAATAATAACATGTAAGATCGTTATTAATGGCTTACTAGATGTAATGATGTGTAATTGCCCATGCTAGATGTTTTGAAAGAAATGCTCTGCCCAGTTTAGATGCCTCAGCCTAGTATTGAATAAGACTACGGAAACAGCGACGATTGGATAGGACATCATCGTCTTGGATCAGCTGAGTCAAACGCGTCCAACAACATTAATAAGAAGCACAGCAATGCTAGCATATATACATTTAAGCAGGGTACTCTTTGGGATTCACTCGGCTACTACTCAGTCTTCACGGGCAAAATCCTGCCCTCATCATCGTAGAATATCTCCACCACCTTGACATTCCTCAAATGACTAACGCCCTTGCTCATCTCGCAATCATGATGAAACAACCACCACCGCCCTTCGAACTCGACAATCGAATGATGCGTGGTCCACCCAAGCACAGGCTCCAGGATCCGCCCAGCGTACGTGAATGGCCCCAAGGGAGAGTCCCCGATTGCGTACACGAGGTAATGCGTGTCCCCTGTCGAGTAGCTGAAGTAGTACTTCCCGCCCCGCTTGTGCATCCACGCGGCCTCGAAGAAGCGTCTGTCGTGGTCGTCTGCGGCGACCGGTTCCCCTGTTTCTGGAGCGAGGATCACGAGGTCTCGCGCTGGCGAGGAGAAAGTGTGCATATCTTCTGATAACGGCGCAACTTTAGGGAAGAGTGCTTTCGCGCCTTCGCCTTCGGGCTCTTTGGGACCCAGCCATGCTGCGTCGAAGGGCGGGACGCCGTGCGCGTCTGGTGGGCTTTCCGCTGTGCCTGTGCCCTGGTAACATTGCAACTGTCCGCCCCATAGACCCCCGAAATACAGATATGCGTCGCCTGTATCCGGATCCACGAAAGATGCGGGATCGATGCTGTAACTCCCTGGTATCGGCTCCGGATCCGCCTTGAACGGGCCAGCGGGCGACGGACCCTCAGCTACCCCGATGCGGAAAATCCCTTCTTTGTCTCGCGCCGGGAAGTACAGGTAGTATTTCCCGTTTTTCGAGGCCGCATCGGGCGCCCAGAGTTGCTTGGATACCCACGCCACGTCCTCGGCGCGGAGGACCACGCCGTGGTTGGTTACTGAGTAAGGTGGCTCTAGGGAGGACGTAGAGAAGACGTGGTAGTCCGCCATGTCGTATTGGTCGCCGTTGTCGTTGAATTGGATATCTGTCTCGCGGTCGTGCGAGGGGTAGATGTATATCTTGCCCTCGAAGACGTGGGCGGACGGGTCCGCGGTATAGAGGTGGGTTATTAGTGGTGGTGTCATGGTGTTTTTTGTCTCCTCGCTTGTTCTTTCTTTCCCTTCTTTATTGTTGTTTTTTCAAATTTTTGCTTAAGATTCCGTGTTGGTTATGTTTTCTTTTTTTACGGTGATTATAGTGTCATAGACACCTATTCGTCCTGTAAGAATGCCTCCTCACGGTCGGAAGCCTGTGAAAATATCGTGATGCGGGGTTTGGTGTTGAGGGGTAAACATTCAATTCCAATTTAAGAGGATCTCTTGAGGTTTTCCATTGGGTTACAACCAGCCCGGGACGACTGAAGCGCAATCAGATCTATTATATACTCGTTCCAATCATCGTGTCTTTTTATATGATGAGAATCACCCTCCGTGGGTCCCCCTTTTCCGGCACCCTGCGATCTGCTCCTCATCCCCCATTTATCCTATTTACCCGGCCGCTACCCCGACCCCACCGAAGGTACAGGTGGAGGGCTACATTGCAGATTTACCAGGGGGGAAGGGCGAAGCGAGGTCGTTCGACTTGCGCGTCGTGCAACGCAAAGAGCTGGGGACTTATTCGGTAGCATTTCACGTGGCAAGTTGGTGGTTGTATCTGCCCGACAACCAATGAAGATACCATTCTAATTTTATCGAAGGCGAAAAATAGGTTCAATAACGGTTCATGCAAAGCACCGTTTATTTCTCGGTTCTAGGCCCGTGAGGAGCTGGAACTTGGACTATTGGGAATCTGCTGCCGACCTTGTCACCCCAGTCGGATTATTCTCTACTATCTGAAGCCTTCACCTTCACCTTCAACTTTCAATAAAACGTTACTTGCCTGTTACGCATCAAAGTTGAATCTCGTTTCCGCAAGTATGTTGTAAAACGCTTCTCGGTCCGTATCATCTCTCGTGCAATACAAGAATCAAATCTCGTCAAGCAGGCGCATGCTATGTTCGGGTTGGGATTGCATATAAATGCCCCTTGGCCCTGGTCTGAATTAGAAATTGATCGCTGTCGCAGACAAAATCCTCTTCGGTTGCTGAGGGAAAAGTAAAATCAAAGCTCTGAATCAGCGTGGCAACAACGATGTACAGTTCGGCCCACGCAAGACTATAAATAATTTATTTAGCGGTCAGCTCCCTTACTGAAACTATCTGGGGCACTTACTGCATTCCGAGACAGATTCTAGACCCTTTTGAAAATGGAACGAATCCGCTTTCGGATTGTCTTCTTTCCTTAGCATCCATCCACCGGTCTGGGATGAAGCTTTTGGCATTATAATGCACGTCGTCGTCGGTGTGTATCAAGAAAGGGGTCATCCCAACTGGGTGGCCGGCGGGAATCGTCCATTCGCCGTAAAAAAGGTCCTTCGGCGATACGCGCTGAAGTCTAGTCGAGGTACCTCCCCCTAGGCGAAGCCCTTCTTTGAGTACCGCCGTTAAGTAAGGTAGCTGCTCCAAGGTCTTCAGATCTCCCTTCTTGACAGATTCGAGTTCAGTTCTCAGTCGTTGCAGCACGGCCGGATTCTTGTAAATATGGAAAAGGATAAGTCTAAGAACATTGGCAGTCGTCTCAAACGCGGCATTACATATCGTGGATACGTCTTCATAGATACGTTGAGCTGTTTTATCGGAAGCTGACAGTTTAGATTCGAGAATCTCGTTGATTATTGTCCGCTCACTCGCTGTCTTCTCCTCTATTGTTGACGAACTCGCTTGCTTTACTTGCTTTTCGGTGTCTTGATACTGATCCTGATATTGAGAAAAATATTTAATTCCAAGTTCGTTCACTATGCGCATGGGTAATACCGAAGGGTAGATTATTTTTTTGCAGATCGACTTACACGCAGACGCAAAAGGAAGGTTGTCAAGGTATCACCCGCTATCTTCGAGAGCAAGTTCATTGGCAGCAACTTCAAAAGGTGGCCGTACCAACGTAAGTGCTTGTTGAGCCGCCAAACCCTTCCGGCCCCCTGTAGCACTACAAGCATCGAAACGTCAAAGTCTTCGCGATCGAGGCTGCCGTATGTCCGCCTCATGATGTATTCAGTAGCAACATCTTGCGTAAATGCAAGAGAAGCGGCGCCAAGGTCAAACGTCGTACCGCTATATTCTGATATTCTCTGACATAGCTTCTCAGCGTACATATGAATCATAGCTTCGCTGGAATAGACTTTTGGTTTTGAGAACAGAGGGTTGAGAGGCTGACGGCGTGCTTTGTGAAGTTCGTGATCGATTGTAAATGCAGTTGAGCCTTGAGCTGTGTGGGCATCGTATGTCCAAGCATACTTCTTCATGGCATCATGATTATACAGCGTGCTCAGGAAGGCCTGGTCATGAACATGTAGCTCGTAGGGGCTAATGCGTATAATTGGGCCTTGGGTTAAGTGTTAATTGATTATTACCCATATTGTTGAAGGTGAATCATGTGCCAGGGCCGAGGACTAAGCTTACCATACTTCATGTGCAGCTCTTTTATCTTAAAGGTGTATTTTCCATCGAGAATGAAGTCATAATAAGCTTCGTACGCGCGGGTGACTGCTCCCAATTTGGGCCCCGGAAATCGAGCCAGAGGATGGAGTGTCAAGCGATAAAAGGCAATACCGACGAGATACACGATGAATACAGCAAAAAGGCTCTCCCATGAAAGAAAGCTGGCCATTACCCTCATGATGGGTCGCAGAACAGTGATTCGGAATTCCAATGATCTCTAATCGGCAGTTAAGTCTGTTCGAAGCTGTAGTGAATCGTGAAACATTATGAGCCAAAAGCAAGAGGGGGTCTCTCGATAGCACCAGAAAACCTGACACTGGTATATATATCTTGTTTCTACATTATACAGAACGAACAAGCGAGCTCCCTATCTCATTTCAACTACTCGCTTGGAAGCACATTCGGCCAGCATCCGGTCCCTTGCATGGTATTTCTGCCGGCAGGGCGCCGTATTGCTCACCATTGGTGGGTCGGCGGGAAGAGCTGAAATCCCTTACATATACCCCGCCGCGGAGAAGCAGGGGAAGTTAAAGGATTCAGCCACATGAGATCTCACCGTTGTCGACGGGCATAATCGTGGGGTGCACACAAGGGAGGCGCCCATGGCTGTGAAACAAGGGCTCGGGTGGCTCGGGAAGATATCCCTAGGTACTAGAACTAGGTGTGTCTAACGATATGGAAGCTCATAACTCGCTAGTTCTTTTCCCTATCTGAGCACGCTTATGAATAATGGGGAGCGTTATGAAAGCCAAACTGGAATGCTCCAAATGATTTTCAAAGTTGGTGGGCAGCTTCGTGGTATATGGAATCTAGGACTTAGTGGAATGTTCCAGGGATGGAAGTACGACACCTGACCAATGTTTATGGTTGACAAGGGATAACCAATCCTCATTTGTACTACGAGCAGAAATCACTAGTAGATATGAGAATTAATGTGCCAAAAGTTGCCATAAACGGCCTTTAGCAAAGACCCAAGCTCTGCCGCAGGTATAAGAAACATATATGTCTTGACGCATATAGTACGCACTTCAAAAGCTCTACACCTTGTGAATTGTTTCACCTCGAACAATTCACAAAAGCTAAAGAAATATAGACACTTCCCACAGTGGCGGTCCCTCCCGACGCAAGGGATCAGTAGGATATAAACAATTATCTGATCGTAAACCCTACAAATCTCTATAGTATTTTATAGCATCCAGATACTGAAGTCCCCTTAGCACTACAATGACTTGTGTTCTTTGCCCTAGGGGATAAATGTAAGATAGATAATGTACTTTTGATGCTCTTCCCTTCACAAACTACCACTTACATTATCTGACTTGTCATGGGCAATCTTTTGATATCGGACCTCTAGCCTAGTTAGACAACTATAATTTATCGTATAATCTCTTTGAAAGAGGCATAGTCTCATTCACACATGGTTTTCTTAGCTTGTGCACGGGGTTCCTCTCAACTCGGTCGTAGTGTCAACTTTGCATCGCGACTAGGATTTAAATCAATTACTAGATCTAGCCTAATCATGATAACGTCTATTACACATGCTGAACACTGCTCTGAACACCTGTACGCTAGCGCATGCGCAATTCAGGCTACACCTTCGGTGTACGCCCTCGTATTGTGCGTGTCTCAAGGCTATTGAAACTGAAGCTATTTAGCCCTCGCTTATTTGAGAGATACGCGCGGAAATCGGAGGTTAGGAACCCCGACGGTACTCGTAAATAGAGTCAATTAAATCCAGGCTGCAAGGCCAGAAGCGATCCAATCGGGCCGCCAAGGACCTAGGCAAGCCATAGTAGATTATTGTAATCTGAAGCTATTCTAAGCCTTAAATTCTAGCTTTTGTTATAACGTCACAGCGGCTAAGGTTAGATTAAGGGATTAATTATTGTCTATTTCACATACAATTATACGTGCGCCGAGCCATGGTCCTGTCGCCAGGACGTAAGATATCTTGTACACTGGAAGGATAAGAAATGCAAGCCTAAGGAGACGTATACAGTGGCAAATGAAATTGGAATAATATTCTGATTCCATAGAGATGAGGAATCCAGAAATAAGATAGAGTCAATATGTCAGAGTTACTAGTTCGAGTCAAATAGTTTGCCCAAGTGCAGCTTGTGTCTCTATTATCGATTGCGCGAACCTTGTATGTGGCTGGGCCAAAAGGCCTGAAATGCCTATTGTAAACCCATAGTGTAAATGTGAAAGGACCCTAAAAATAATCTACTTATCCTTCCAAAAATAGCTGTAAAGCCCCAGTGGCACGCCGCTCAGCTGTGTATGGAACGCCGTGAAGGCTACAGCCAGGGTATGTCCATCTCCTAGTCAATAATGAAGCTTGAAGCGAGAAGCGCGAGTCTTCTCCGGGGTATATCAACCTATCTTATCCGGTTTTCCGTGTAACGGTAACATTTGCACAACAAGTGTAGACACTGCCCCGCCCTGATTCGTTTCAAACGCAGTCCAATAACCAGAGCGACACCGTTGTCTGCTCTTGTAATTAATTAATGGCCCCGGCAAGCTCAGGATGCTCCCCGATACGCTCTCTCTTGCTGGAAAAATCGCTTCGGTCACCGGTTCCGGTAGAGAGAATAGTATCGGTGCTGCCATTGCTAAAGCCTTCGCTCGAAATGGAGCGTCTGTCGCAATCTACTACGTCTCTGAAAACGTGAAAAGCAGAGCCCAGAAGGTAGCAAAAGATCATACCGAAGAGTTTGGAAGCAGGACAACTGTCGTACACGACCCAGTGGGCAGTTCCGACGGCGCGAGGAGCATTATTGAGCAGGCATTGGAAGATCTAAAAGCTGACCATATTGATATCTTAGGTAAGGTTCAACATGAGTTTCGGATCACTGACTAACAGGACCCTTTATCCTAGTCAACAGCGTAGGAGTTGCAGGCGGTATAAAAAACATTCTCGAAGTTACCTAAGATGATATTGATCGTGAATTTGGCGTCAATGCTTTCGGCGTCATCTATATGGCATAGGCGGTCGTTAACAAAGGAAAAATGCCCAGCGGTGGTCGTATTATGAACATTGGAACAGTCGGCTCTAAGACTTGCTCGGCGGGCATATCTCTCTATAACGCCTCGAAAGCTGTCCAGTACAGCATAACCGCTGGTCTTGCAACCGAGGTGAGTAAATGCATGCCTCTAATTCGTATTGGGAGATACCCGTTTTAACTTACCGCCCTCAGCTTGGCCGTACTCATGGAATCACTGTTAACACGCTCGCCGCCGGGCCGATTCCTACGAACATGGCCCCTTTCCTCGTCAATCCAGACGGGACCCCGAACCCGATTGGCACTGGCCTAGCTGCGCTCTCACGTGCAGAAGACCGCCTGGGAACCGTCGAAGATATGGCCGATGTCGCGCTTCTTCTTGTCGCTGAGAAGAGCCGTTGGATCACAGCGTAATGGATATCGGTTAGCGGAGGCGTGACTGCAACGATGTGACGGTGTTCCATTCGACATAATCAGTCATTCCTCCTTATATTTATAATTACTACATGATCTAATCTCTTCCAGATCGGCTCTTATACCTGAGCTATCGTTATAGTGCAAGACAAAAGAAACCGCCTCTTACGTCGCCCTTTCCTTAATGAGGTTATATAGGGATCTCCTCGATTATTTCGCAAAACTGCTTTACGGAAATATCATGATATCGCTACACGATGAATTGCTTAGCACTAGAGCAGAGAGAATCTAGAGGTATTGTTGGTCACCTCAACATTTTCAGCACATTTTGATCAAATGGGTATTTTCAGTGTTTCTTCTTCTGTAGACTATATGGTATCTAATGACACAATGAAATTCCCTTCATGATTTCTTGAGTCTAAATTTCTTGAAGATGTTGGAGGACGACTTCTTTTTCCTAATTGCGAGGTCCTCGGTCGACGGGCTCAGCATGTCGACGGCCAGATTCGACGAACTCCTCGCGATGTCAGGATCTGAGACACCCATGGAGCTGTTACTGGGATTTGACATGGACCATTGCTGGGCTGCAGCTGGACGATCGACTGGCGTGTAAAGCGTCCCTGCGAGTCGCATGCTTGGCATCTGGGGAATATCGTGCCGCGGCGACGGCGCGTAATCTGGATGTGTTTGGTGAGGCAGGCCGTAGTCACCCTCTAGTTCCGCCGCCGCGGCGGTCGATTTGCCGGATGTGGACATCCCATCGAGCTCGGCCAAATGGGTTCGAACAATGGCGGGATTCGAGTCTAGCTCAGCAATAGGCTGGCCAACTGGGGTGACGCCGAGAAACTTCATATTTGCTTCGGGATCAACTGGCTGGTATGCTGGTGTCGGCCTATCCTCAGTTTGCCACGGTGACGTTGACTTCACATCCGGGCCTTTAAAATCCTGCCAAGCCTCTGATGCAGCTGGAGGAGGAGGGGCAGGGGTGTTGGCCTTCTCGAGAGATGGCAGCCGGGATGGCGTTTGCACCTGATTTGAGTTTGCTCTGCTCGGGACTTGGGACTGGGAGTCTCTGTCGTATCTGTTCAAGTAGATAATATCCTGCAGGCCAGACCGGAGTTTGCCGAATTTGAAGCCGACACCTACTTTCTTCAAGGGAATCATATTGTCGATCTGTTCATGTACATTCTGTTGTAGCAAGATGGGCGTTCCATCTAACTTCTTAGCCATCGCCATTGTGTAATACGCTGCAGCGTCTTCTAGTTGCTTCACCGATACGTATTTCCCTTCATATCGGAAGGATCGCTCGAGTATAAGAATCATATCGCACGCGCACTTCAGGAGCATTCGTGCTGTCGGAGGCGTCGAGAGAATGCATCCCGCGATGCCAACGATGACGCCGATACCGCCCGACGGTATCGCTGCTCCGAGTGTCACCGCACTGATAGCCGCAAACTGTGTGAGCGACACACGCATAAAACCCTTGAGATTCTTCATAACGACCTGCGACATGATCTCCTCGACAGCCTCGGGCGTGGCCTTCGGGAAGCCAAAACATTGGATGACGTGCTCGCAGAGGATCCGAGAAACTGTGGGTGTGCCGATTAGACCCGACGCCGGGAGTGGAACCATCGCCGTGCGGATTGCGTGCGCACCGAGTCGCATGACCTCTGTTATTGCCTGATCAATCTTCTGCTCTACGTCGACCACTTGGGCTGCTACACAGAAAACACGCACGCGTTCATCGGCAATTAGGTCTACGGTATCGCCGATCAGCTTGCGGATTCCCTCGCTGTCGTCTAGAAGGGACGTTAGCATGAGGATGACTATAATATGTCCCTCCTTTAGAAGACTTGCCCTTCGATATGCAGGAATATCCATCCGCTTTGTAATGATCGAGACTTGACAACTGGTCTCGCAGCAGTGAGAATTGCTTCTCAGCGTGCTCGTTGGCTTCCTCGGTAGCCAAGCGGTTTGCTTCTTTATAGTCCCCTGTCCTTTCCATATACTGCTCTAGGAGTTCCATTTTGCGAAACGCCACAAGTCGGTCTTTCTTGGTTCCGACTATGAACACCGGGACATCACTGGAATATTGAGCTATTGTTTCAAACGTCCGTCTGTCTGCCTCCTCGATGCGACTGACATCTGAGTTTACGCAGAACCTTCAAAATTGTTAGCAATGAGCACGACTGAAAACGGATGGGCACGCTTCCTTACCATATCACATGCAGAGCCTCTGCCGGATTTTTCTGATATGCGCGATGACGTAGAAACTTGGCAATCTCGTCGAGTTCTGAATCACTACCAGCTTGCCAGCCTCGAGAATCGTGAATGAGCAAGCCGGGGTGATTGGGGTTCTCGAAAGCCTGGTTGATGTCATGCACGCCTTGGCTATATGTCGTCGATTCTTCTGTCATCTCGACTCCAAATACCTTGTTGATCAGGGTGGATTTGCCAACGCCTGTCTTTCCACAGACAAGGATCCTGAAGGCCTTCACGCCAGTGTCCTGTAAAGCAAGCCCATCCAACCATGGAAGCGGCTGGCCCTGGTCATCAATGCACTCAAGGAAACCGGAGAGCTCCTTTTTCTTGGATTTAAAGATGCCCTGGTCATAGTATCGAGTATTCCGATCGAGCACTGCATACATCGACGGATGAATAATGTTACCACACGGACTCTTGGGTGTCCACCCTGCGGGGTGGCCATCGTTACCGAAAATTTTGCGGTAGCTTTTGTGACTACCACCCCTAAGTTTAGAGGGTATTGAATGATCAGGCCCAGATTTTGAGTCCACTTGAACGCTCTGCAGGTCGAACATGGCAACCTCGATCCCATTGGTGTACTTGATGCGCCAGTGGGCCCTCTCTTCAGCCTCCAAGTTAGGTATACGACCGGCGAACTGCGGGAACACCAGCGACAACGTGCTAGCGCTGCCCCTATCCGACCTCAATACAAGCCCAGCTCTGATGCTTTCCAAGAGCATCCACTGAAGAGGAAAAAGAGATAGCCCATCGTGCTCCGAGCCACCGCAAATGTCTAAGTGGGCGCCCATGAACCAGGCCTGGGTAAACGACCGACCTTGGATTTCCCCATCGACCGGTGTTGACCACATGCATGGCGCCATGTGGGCGTCGCTAAAGGCGAGCGCGTGACGGAAAATCTGCACCGAGTCGACGAATGATGATTCGTATTCATGCTTTTCAACCTCGGTGCGCAAGGCGTCAAAGACTCCCAGAAACTGGATCCTCGGGGGTTCATAGCAGTTGGCTTTAAGGTACGCTGTCAACTTACCGGCGCTGAGGGCATCATTCCGCTTCCGTGCGCCCTCGAGCGCGATAGCCGTCTGGTATACTTGGTCAAAGTCATCCAGGGACTTCGGGGTGCCAAGAAAGTGCAGAAGCGTCGCGACGACTTGGATTATGTGCCCGCCACGGCCGGATCCGTAGAGGAAGAGCTCGTACTGCGAGCCGCTGAGTCGTTGACATATATCCTGGACAATGTACTTGACCTGCTGATCAATTGAGCCGCCCGTGCGGTTCTGCAGGCGTGCGAATGTCCCGGTTGCTTTCACGGCTTGGTGGTAGCGCACAATTTGGTTCACGGAACGGCCGTAGCGGTCTACCAGTGTGGGCCCCGTCGCCGCCAGGCCATGCAGTCTGAAAAGATTGCTGGCATTGCCATGACCTTTCACTGTCAGCGCGAAAAGAAATCAAATACGGAGGTAGAAGCAACGGCGGGAGGGGTAATGTTCAGAATGGGTAGGTACATAAGGGAGAACACACACCTAGTGTCCCATCCTCGGCATAGTCCGAGTCGTCGACACACACAATGAGCCGAGTGACGGTGGTCTGGGCCATGCTTGGCCGTGATTGCGAATTCAGTTAGAAGCAAATTTTAGAGAGCTAAGCGCCGTGTCTCATCACATTTGGGGATCACGAAGTGGAAACGAAGGAAGTCTGCAATAGCCCGTCTACCGCGACTCTCTGTTGACATTGATGAGCAGACCAGAGGTCACGCCAGGGCAGGGCAGTCCGAGAATCACATTGTCATAACTAGTGCTGACCAGACCTGCGTCATTACCTAACGTTCGTCTGTCTAAGCTGTGCCAATTATTACCGATTGTGTCTTACTGTAGGACCTGTGTGGCCGTGTAATCGCTTGGCGTCGTGCTGGTGTCGTATAGTTGCTTGAGCAAGGACTCTAGCATCTAGAGCCCCTGCCCACCCAACCGGCCACCCCGCTTAGTCGGTCAGGTTAAAATAGCGGTCAACACCAATACAACACTAATACAACTAGCAATACAGGTCTATTTTCTCTACAACAAAGGGGTTTATTAACTATCTTCTAAATGCCACTTGTTTAATATACTTTTGTATATAGCCTTAGATATTTCTTAGTATTCATGTTTAAATTGCCTTGTGTAAGCCGCCTTCCACCTTTAAGCTTATTCTTCTACTTTAACTTTAGCTATATTAATTTCTTTAATATTGTAAAAGGTTTATTAAGGGTCTTTTTAACCTTTTTATAGGTCATAAGGCCTAGTTCTTTGTTTATAGCTTTTAATATATTAATCTTCTGCTTAGTAATAGTTAATTTTATAACTAATAAGTTAATCTGCTTACCTACTTTTTATATAAAAGCTTTTACTTTATAATTAAGCTATATTAATAATATTTTAAGCTTTTAAACTAGATATAAAAGTATTAAAACTTTTTAAAGTTATTTAAGCTATATAGTTAATTTAGCTATTTATTTACTATATAGCTTTATTTAGTATTATAAGTTAATAGCTAATATTAACTATTTTTTTATTTTTAAATAGTTTTTTCTAATTAATAAACTAAATTTAGGATTTTTAAAATATAGCTATAATAATTTTTAGCTATAA
>NPFG01000661.1:0-16969 GCA_002288965.1 Xylaria sp. MSU_SB201401
TATTTTTAATAGAAATATAATATATATTAATATCTTTAACGCGTTAAGCTTCTTTATTATATATAAACTTTACTAAAGTATATTTTATATATTAATAGTGTTTAAAGTTTTTAATAAGTTGCTATAATATTAGTATTATTACTATATAATATTATAGCTTTTAAAATAAGCTATTAAACTTTAATATAAAGACCTTATAGCTATTAAGCCTTTTTAAAGGCTTTAGTTAGTATTATATATTTAGCTTTTAAAGTAAAAAGTGCTATTATATTAACCCTTTTAGCCTTTTAACTTATAATAGTATTAGCTACTATAGTGGTATAACCTTAGGTAAATTTAGCAGTTTTAAAGCACTTAGCAAAGTTATTATTGCTATATACTATAGGCAGACAACTTAAAAAGTCGCTTAATGTATTATATAAAGGCTATTAATCCTTTATAGTAAAGTAGTAAATAATAAGGTTAGTAGTATTTTTTAGGTATTTAAATAGTTTTATAATAGTAAAAAGATATAGTTTATAAAGGGCTTATATATAAATGGCTGGCTATTAATAGCTAAAAGCTATATTAGATTTAGTTATTTATATTAAGTAGTTAGCAGTATTTATAACTATTAAATAATAGTACTTATTTATTAAACTTAGGAGAGTTTTAGCGTTTTTAGCCTTTATAATACTAGGCTATAATAGTACTTTAATAGACTTAATGTCTTTTAAATTTAGCTTAATTAATGCTTATTTAATATATTATAACTAGCTAAAATAGAGTTTATAGTTAGCTTTATTTTACTATATTTTAGTATTTAAAAACTATTAGGCTGGGCTTTAGTCTTTTATAAAGTATATATTATTAATCTTTTACTTTATTTACTTAATATAAACTTTACTAAGTCTTAAAATTAAATAGTTATTAATATAAGCTATTATAAAGTGCTTTATAAACCTATTATAATATATTAAAAAGTTATTAACTAAAAGCTTAAACTTTAAACTATTTAATAATTTAGTAAGCTTTTTTTACTATTATTTTAAGGCTTATTTTAAGCTATATAAAGCTTTTAATAGTAGTAAGACTTGCTAAGTTTTACGCTTATAACCGTTTTTAATAGCTAGCTATAATAGTTTTAAGTTAGCTAATAGTATTATAAAGCCTTTTAATAGCCTATTATAAATTATTTTAAAAAGGTCTCTATTAAAAAAAGCCTTTATTAAATCTATTAGTTTTACCTTCTAGTTATTAATAGTAGTTAAAGCTAATAATAAATACTAGATTAGGAGTATAGTTATAATAGCAAAAGTCTTTAAAAAATCAGTGCTAAAGGCTTATTTAAAGCCTTTAACTATTAACCTGGCTTTAAACTTAGCAATCTGCTTTAAAGCGTTTAGCTTGCATTTTAACACCTATTTATTACTAATAGCGCATTTATTTAAACCTAAAGCTTTTATAAACTATAGTGCCTTTAACTATAATAACTATTTAAGTTTAGCTTTAGCAACTATTAGCCAATTCTCTCGGTTAAAGGTTTTTAACGCTAAAGTTAGCCTTTTAAGTTTTTTTAAAGCTGTTATAATAGTATAAATAATACTTTATACCACTATATTTATAGCGGTTAAGTTAATATCTATAAGGTTAAATAGGGGTTTAATCTTTTTATTTATTATATTATATTTTTCTCTTTTAGTAAATGTTATAGGGGGCAATTTTATTATTATAAAAGGTTTAATAATCTGTTTAATAGGCTAAATAGCGGTTTAATCAGTGGTTTAATTAGCGCTTATCCCTTATAAACCTTTTAAAATAATAGTTAAATTACTTTTTATCATAGCTTTTATAAAAAGATTATTAATACTTATACTAAAGGTAGTATTAAAGGGTATATAACACTAAAATAGGTTGTTAGCAGTTAACTCTTTATTATTTAGGTCTTTTAAGCAGTTTTAAAGAATAACTTAAAAAGTAAGTTAATAATATTAGTAGTAGTAAAATCGCTAAAAATAGGTAGCTAAAAGGCTATAATAACTAATTTTAAAAGCTTTATAATAGCTATCTACTAAATAGTATACTTTTTAGGTATATAAACTAAATAGGTCTTAGTATTTAAAGTTATTATAATATGTTTTAGTTTAGCCCTTTTTATTAACTTATAGGCTTTAACCCTTTATTTATATAATATAGTGACTAAATACTTAGAGCTTATAACTTTATAGCGTTTTAATAAAAGTATATAAAATACTATAATAGATTTTAGCTTATCTTATAATAGTTAATAAAAGGTTAAATCTTTATTAATAACCGCTATATAATTTACTAAATCCACTATAAGTATTATAGTATAGCACTAAAGGTATAATAATAGGCTAAAAGCTTATAAAGTAGTCTGTAAGCGGTTAAAAATTATCTTAATAAAGTATTTTGCTAAGCTGTTTTATTTATATATATAAAAGCTAAAAGTGTTAAAACCGATACCTTTAGTCTTTAACTAGTCTTTTATAAAACTATTATTAACTTTAGTGTTAAATTTAAAGTAAAAATGCGCTAGATAGTAGTTATAATAGTTATTAAACCCTTTAAAACACCCTTTTATAATAGAGTATATAATAAGTCTTTTAATTTATTAAGATTAATAAGTAAAGTGTTTAAAAGTAAAATAAAAGTTTAATAGTTATTAAGTCACTTATTATAACTGTTAAAATAACTACTAAGTTAGCTACTAAAAGAGTGACTATTTGTTTAATAGTTTTACTTATAATATATTTAGTATAAAAAAAGTCTTAGTTATTAATTAAGTTAAATTTAAAAAGTCTGGTAGTGATTTTAGTAGTCTTTTTTAAAAGGGGTAAGCTTATATAGCTTAGCCGATAGTGTTATAATATTACTGATTTTAAAAGCCTAAAAGGTTTAGCTTTAGGGAAAGCATTTAAAAATAGCCTATTTAGATAAAGGCTATTAAGCTGAGCCTTACTATTTATAGCCTTAAAGTTTACTAATTTATTTTTTATAATAATAACTATCTTATTATTAAAACTAATAAAAAGGGTATAAGTCTTTTATAGCGCTTAAAATAATAGTTTAAACTCTTTAATAGTATAACTATTAGCGCTTTAGTTAGGAGTATAAGGTGTTTTTTTTAGGAAGAGATAAAAGCTTTATTCTTATTATTAAATAATATAAGTCTTTTCAAAGACTTTTTAAAAAAGTAATATAACACTTTTAAAACTGTTACAGATAAAGACGAGACAGGCTAGGTGCACTGACAAAAAGGGGTTGGAATAAGCATAAAACAGAATAAAGAAGTTAATAACTAAAGAACAAGACAGACCTTAGTAGCCTACAATAGCTAGACTTAGAAGTTTATATATAAATATAAGTACGATATAACTAGCTAGTGTTCTTATTAGGGGATTTTAGGCTGGGAACCTAGAAATATGATAATTATCTCCTCCTCTCTAATTAAATCGACTCCGATTTAGAGGCTAAGGCAAATAGAGGCTTCCTAAGGCCTATACTATTGCCTTTTATAAAATTAAAGCTAATGATTTTAGTATATAAAGAAGTTGCTAGAGTTTTTTTTTAGGGGCCCTAACTATTTTTATAATCACTTTAGGTTAGATTTGCTACTAAATTATAATTAATTAGCTAGATTAATAGGGCTTTTATAGCTAAAGTATAAAATACTTAGCTAGGCTTTAAAATAATAGCTTTTAGTTTTTATAAAGGCTGCTAAATAGCTATAGGCTTAATACTATAATAAAATAGACAAGGTAGTAACATTACTAGATCTTTATATATGGCTTAAATAATATAGGAGATTAACTACTACTTAATACCTTTTAAAACAGCTCTAAATCTTATATAAAAATAGCTTAAAATAGGGATTAACTAATAAAGTCTTTAAACTTTATAGAAATCTTACAAAAGACTAATAATTAAATAGAAACTAATAGAGATAAATAGAGATAAATAGAAATAAATAGAGTTTTTAAACCTTATAAAGATCTTATAAAAGACTAATAGATAGATATATATATAAAATAGCGTGTATTTATTAAAGTATAGCTTTGTTTAAAGGGAAAACTTAGCTGTTGCTTTCTTTTTAGTAGGTATAGGGAAAAACCTTTAAAATATCTCTACTATATATTTAAACTATATACTAGATTTAATATAGTCAGTTTTATAACCTTTAGTTTTTAAAAGCACTTAAACTTATAATGCGTTTTATTTTTATATTATTTATAAAGTATAATCTTTTTTTATAGTTTTAATAGGTGCTATTTGCATAAGGTATTAATAAGGTTAAATCTTTTATAATTAGTTTAACTAGAAGGGTTATAGTATTAGCTATAAGCTATATTAGTAAAGGGTTTAGGGTTAGAATTGCTTTTAATTTAGCTATATTTTGCAGTTTAACTAGAGGGTGGTTAAAGTTTATTAGCTTATATTAATATATAGCTAATTAAATTATGCCTTTTTAAGTTTTTAGAAGTAAAATTATCTAACTTTTTAGCTTATTTTAAAAGGGGTTTATTAGCTTTATATAATAAAACTATATATTAACTATAGGCGTTTTTTAGACATTCTGGTTTTTTAATAATTATAAATAGTTATTAAAGTCTTAAAGGTGTTGCTAACTGTTTTGCCTAGCAAATTCTAATTATTTTATAATATATGTGTTATAATAACTAGCATTTTTGATAATAGTCGAGGTTTATTAAATAAATAAAAGCTAGTTGCTATATCTTTAAATTGCTTTTATAGGGTCTTTATCTTCGAGTTATTAGATTTTTTTATCTTAAAAGGGTCTATACTGGTTGTTTATTTTTAAGACTGTGAGATTAATCTAACGATAGCTTTTATAGTACTTTTTTAGGGCACTTTTAAAGGCTTTTTATAAATTAGATAGCTACTTATTTTGTTAGCAAAATATATATTAAAGACTAAAGGACTTAATAGATTGCTTTAGGTTAATATTATAATCTAAGTCTAATTTGTTTTATTTTTAATGCTGTTTTATAAGTGTTTTAACTTTTTATATTTTAGCTAACTGTTTTTTTAACGTTTTTACCTATTTTATAAGTTTAATTTGTTTTTATAGGGATTAGATCTCTGCTTTTATAATTAGATTTAGATCAGACAAAGTTATTATAAATATATAGCAGGTAAATACAGGTAGCTTAAGGTTAGAGTTATTAAAGTTGTTACAGATAGAGACGAGATAGGCTAGGTGTATTGATAAAAAGGGGTTAGAATAGGTATAAAATAGAATAGAGAAGTTGATAACTAAGGAATAAGATAGACCCTAGTAGCCTACGACAGCTAGACCTAGGAGTTTATATATAAATATAAGTACGATATAACTGGCTAGTGTCTTTGTTAGGGGATCCTAGGCTGGGAACCTAGAAATGTGACAAAAATAATATTTATATTAAATTTTAAAATAAATAGTACTTTTTTAAAAATAAAAGTGCTATATTTCTAACTAAAGTAATAAACTTTTAATTTAATAGTGTTTAAACTGCGAGGTGTTAAAGAGCTTTTAGCGGTAATTATAAAGGCTATACTCTTTATAAAATATTATAGCTATTAAACTAGCTAAAATTATTATAAATATAATAGGTACTACTAGTATTATATAATTAAAAGGCTTAAGCTATTAGTTTAGCTATTATATTATTAACTAATTATAATAAATTAAAAAGTAGTTTAACGGGCTAGGTAGTAATTATATTAATAATTTATAAAGGTAAATTATATTAAACTTAAAAGGTAGACTAGGTGCTAGTATTACTATTATTAGTAGGTGTTTTAGTGGTGTTATTAGGTGGTTTATAGCTACCTTATCCCTTATAGCTATTATACCGCCTTTTAAAATTACTTTTAAAGGGTGTTAAAACCTGGTTTATAATGTAATTAGCGCTTTAAGTAAAGGGCTTATTAGATTATTAGGTAGGCTTTTAATAGTTTTATTTATTTTATAAAGCGTTTATTATAAAGGTTTTTACTAAAAATATAACAGGTATAGTGTTAAAATTAGTATTATAAAATGCTTTAAAGGTTTTAAAAGTTTAATATATTTAGTTAGTTTAAAATATATAGTCTTTTTTAAAAGCTTTAAAATAATTGTTATAATAGTTAATAAGCTTGATTTTAGCACCTTTTTAATTAATTTAGCTATTATAGCGTTAAATTTAGTGTTAAAAGTGTTAAGATTATTGCTTATAATGTATTTTAGGCTGTAAAAGACTTAGATTAAGCGGTTTTTTTTAAGCTTATTATTAGGCTTATATATGGTATTTAGCGTTTAAAAGGCTGTTATAAAGTTATTATAATAGCTAATATTACTTTATAGGATTAGCTTATAACTGTCTTATAATAGGAGTAGTATTATAATTTAGTTAAAGTTATTATAAGCTTTAAATATAAAAAGGTTTTTAGTAAAAGTAGGTAGGCTAATAGCTTTAAATAAGATATTTAAGCTTTATAATTAAAGGTTATAATTGCTTTATCTTTATAACTACTAGTTAATAGTAAAGGTGTTAATCTTTTTACCTATTTTATGCCTAACTTACTTTTAAAAAATAGTTAGGTTAATAAGGGAAGTTATTAGTTTAATAAATCATTTAGCAGACTGGCTAACGCTAGCTATAACTAGTATAGCAGGTGTAGTAGTAAAGGGGGTAGCTAAGAGTTAAATGCTAAAGGTGGTAATAGCGTTTATTAGGTTAGTTATAATAGTTTATAAGTTTTAAGTAGTATGCTAAAGACTTTAAAAGCTATTATTAATGTTAGTAAACTAGTTATTAAAATATTAAAATTGCTTATTATAGTTGCGGACAAGTATATTAATAGTTTTAATTAAAGCTTTAATAATCTTTTTAGTAAAGTTATTAGGGTTTAAATTAAAGCGTTTTATAATAGGTAAAAAAGAGTGTTAGTAATATGTTTAGCTAATAAAATAGGGGGTAAAAAAGGGCTAAATTAAGGGTTTAACGCCTTAATTAATACTAAAAGGTGAGTATTAAAAAGGCTATAAAATGCTTAGCGTTAAAGGTAGGTAAGGGGGTAAAAGCTACTAGCCTTATTAAAAAATAGCGCTAGAAAAACACTGGCAGTAAAAATACCGGGCTTATAACTTGTAGAAAAGTAGTGCACTATAGGGCATATAATAGTAGGACTATAAAAGGTTTTATAAGGGGCATAGACTAGTTATAGTAGAAGGTAATAGATCTTAATAATATTAGAAGTAAAGATTATAGTAGGTAAGTTGCTATAAAGTAAGGGGTAAAAGTGGTAGTTAAAAGATTAAGTTGTTTAATTATTAAATAACTAAATAAAAGGAAATTCTAGTGGCTATATAGCTAAAAGGATAATTGTTGAAATCAGCTGGCAATAGTCGGGTGCTGCCCTGTAGCATACGCTAGCCACACGGCTATAGTGGCCACTTCAGCCACTACAGCCTTACTAACTAGCCACCCAACCCATTTAGCTGTAGGGTCTATTTTAGGCTTACTTATAGCGGCTATGTGGTGTGTGTGGAGCCTTAGCGGAGTGAGTACAGGGCTTTATAGCGCTAAGTAAGGCCTGTCGGGGTCACTAGTGGTGCTAAAGGTCGGCACCACCGGTAGGGTTAGTTAGTAATTTCGGTGATTGCGTTAGTGGATAACCTAGTGGAGTTAGTGGGTTTTATAGAGCTTATGGGAGGTCTCCTGGAAGGTGTGTGTGTGGGCCCTGGGCAGCCCCTGTGGGGTTCGGTTATACTAAACCGACCCACTAACTTAAGCACTAAACAATCTATTATTTTAGGTGGCTGTAGATCTTACCAACTAGGGCCTAGCCAGGTTAATCTCTTTTATATTTAGCTAGTAATTATAGTGTAGACTTAGTGCTATTAGTATTAAATCTACTATCCCTCTAACTATATAGCCACTAGAATTTCCCTTTGTTTAGCTACTTAATAATTAAACAACTTAATCTTTTAACTACTATTACTACCCTTTGCCTTATAGCGACCTATCTGCTATAGTCTTTACTTCCAGTACTATTAAAATCTGTTACCTTTTGCTGTAGCTAGTTTGTGCCCTTTATAAGACCTTTTATAGCCTTGCTACTGTATGCCTTATAGTGTACTACCTTTTTACAGGTTATAAGCCCGGCATTTTCACTACCGGTGTCTCTTTAGCGCTGTTTTTTAGTAAGACTAGTGGCCTTTACCTCCTTATCTACTTCTAACGCTAAGCACTTTGTAGCCTTCTTAGCACTTATCTTCTGGTACTAATTAGAGTGTTAAACTCTTGATTTAGCCCTCTTTTACCCTTTGTTTTATTAATTAAGTATATTGCTAATGCTCTCTTTTGCCTACTATAGAATGTCTTAACTTGGACCCTAATAATCTCATTAAAAGGACTGTTAGAGCCTTGATCGAGACTGCTAATATGCTTGTTAGCAACTATAGTAAGCAATTTTAATACTTTAACAACTAGTTTACTAACGTTAATAGCAGCCTTTAGGGTTTTTAATATATTACTTAAGACTTATAGACTGCTATAACTAACTTAATAAACGCTGTTGCCACCTTTAGCACTTAATTCTCGGCTACTCCTTTTATTATTACGCTTGCTATATTAGCTATAGCTAGCGCTAGCTAGTCTGCTAAGCAATTTACTAAATTAATAGCTTTTTTTATTAACTTAACTATCTTTTAGGGGCAAGTTAGGTGTAAGATAACTAAAAAGATTAATACTTTTGCTATTAACTAGTAGTTATAGGGGCAAAATAATTATAACCTTTGGTTATAGGGCCTAAATATTTTGTTTAAGGCTATTAGCCTACTGATTTTTACTAAAGACCCTTTTGTACTTAAAGCTTATAGCGACTTTAACTAGGCTATAGTACTACTTTTGTTATAAGATAGCTGTAGGCTAATTCTACGGGGCAATATTAGCTATTATAACGACCTTATAGTAGCCTTTTAGATACTAACTACCTTATATAAGCCTAACGATAAGCTTAAAAAGGACTGCTTAATCTAGGTTTTTTATAGCCTGAAGTATATTATAAGTATTAATCTTAGCACCTTTAATGCTAAATTTAATGCTATAATAGCTAAATTAGTTAAAAAGGGTGCTAAAATCGAGCTTATTAACTACTGTAATAATTATTTTAGGGCCTTTGAGAAGGACTATATGTCTTAGACTAATTAAATGCGTTAGACTTTTAAAACCTTTAGGGCATTTTATAGTGCTAATCCTAGCGCTATACCTACTATACTTTTAGTAGAAACCCTTATAGCAAACGCTTTATAAGATAAATAGAACTACTGAAAGCTTACCTAATAGTTTAATAAGCCTCCTACTTAGGGCGCTAATTACGTTATAAACTAGCCCTTAATACTCTCTAGGGGTAACTTTAGAGGGCGGTATAGTGGCTATAGAGGACGAGGTGGCTATAAACCACCTAACAATACTACTGAAATATTTATTAATAGTAGTAATACTAGCACCTAGTCTATTTTCTAAGTCTAGTATAATCTATTTTAGTAGACTGCTAATATAATTATTATTTAGCTTGCTGAACTGCTCTTTAATTTGTTATAATTAGTTGATAGTATAGTAGCTAAATTAGCGGTTTAAGCCCTTTAGCTGTATAATACTAGTAGTATTTGCTATATTTATAATAATTTTAGCTGGTTTAGTGGCTATAGTGCCTTTATAAGGACTATAGCCCTTGTAATTACTACTAGAGGCTTTTTAATATCTTGCAGTTTAAGTATTATTAAGCTAAAAGTTTATTATTTTAGTTAGAAATATAGCACTTTTATTTTAAAAAAGGTGCTATTTATTTTAGAATTTAGTATAAATATTATTTTAAAAGCGTTGTATTATTTCTCTAGGGGGTCCTTTAAGAGACTTACGCTATTTAATAGCAAGGATAAAGCCCTAGCTATATTAAACTTCTAGTAGTTAGGGTTTTATTTTTTCCTAAAAGAGATGCTTTAAACTTTTAACTAGAGCGCTAATAGCCATGTTATTAAAGGGTCTAGACTACTACTTTAGGTGCTATAAGGGACTTATACCCCCCTTTTTAGTTTTAATAGCGAGACGGTTATCGCTATAAAGGATAAATTAGTAGACCTTAAGGCTATAAATAGTAAGGCTTAGCTTAATAACCTTTATCTAAATAGGTTATTTTTAGATATTTTCCCTAAAGCTAAACCTTTTAAACTTTTAAAATTAGTAATGCTATAATATTATCGGCTAGGCTATATCGGCTTACCCCTTTTAAAAAAAACTGCTAAAATTATTATTAGACTCTCTAAGTTTGACTTGATTAGTGACTAAGACTTTTTTTGCGCTAAATGCGCTATAAGTAAAGCTGTTAGATAATTAGTTACCCCTCTGGTGGCTGACCTAACAGTTGTTTTAGTGGTTATAGTGGGTGATTTAGTGACTATTAAGCCCTTACTTTACTCTTAAATACTTTACTTACTAATCCTAGTAGACTAAAAGACTTACTATAAATGGGTTCACCTGCTAAAAGATAAGTTAGCACCTACTGTATACTTTGCTATAAAGGGGTGTTTTAAGGGGTTTTAATAACTATTATAACTATTATTTAGCGCACTTTTACTTTAACTTTAGTATTAAAGTCGATAACAGCCTTATAAGGGACTAGTTAGGTGCTAAAGGTATTAGTTTTAATACTTTTAGCCCTTATATATACAAATAGAATGGCTTAGTAGAATGCTTTATTAGGGTAATCCTTAACCGCTTATAGACTACCTTATAAGCCTCTAGCCTATTGCTATATCTTTAATACTATGCTATAGCACCTATAGTAGACTTAGTAAACTATATAGCAGTTACTAATAGGGACTTAACCCTTTATTAGCTATTATAAGATGAGCTAGAACCTGTTATAGCACTTTATATATCTTTGCTAAAGCGCTATAAGGTTATAAGCTTTAGGTATTTAATTATTATACTATATAAATAAAAGGTTAAAGCTTATAAGTTAATAAAAAGGGCTAAACTAGGACGTATTATAGCGACCCTAAGCGCTAAGACCTACCTGGTTTATATATTTAAAAGGTATACTATCTAGTAGACAGCTACTATAAAGCTTTTAAAATTAGCTATTCTAGCTTTTTAACTATCTATTTTTAGTAATCTTATTATTATTAGCACTATTAACTCACCCCCTGAGTTATCCCCTAAGACTGCTAAAGATTATAGCGGCTTAAAAAGCGTTTTAGATAGCCTAAAGGACCTAGATAACAAGGAGTTAACTGCTAACAACCTATTCTAGTGCTATATACCCTTTAGCATTACCTTTAGTACAGGTATTAGCGATCCCTTTATAGAAGCTATTGTAGAAGGCAACTTAACTACTATTTTAAAAGGTTTATAAGGGATAAGCGCTAATTAAACTACTAATTAGACTACTGTTTAGCTTATTAAATAGATTACTAGACCTTTTATAATAGTAAAACTACCCTTTATAATACCTACTGAAAGAGAAAAATATAATGTAGTAGATAAAGGGATTAAGCTCCCGCTTAACCTTATAGATATTGACCTAACCGCTGTAAATATAGTAGTATAAGGCATTATCTATATTATTATAGTGGCTTTAAAAGAGCTTAAAAGGCTAACTTTAGCGCTAAAGACCTTTAACTAAGAGAATTAGCTGGTAGCTGTTAAGGCTGAACTTAAATAGCTATTATAATTAGGGGTACTACGGTTTATTAAGGCTTTAGGCTTAAATAAACGCGCTATTAGTAATAGATAGGTGTTAAAACATAAGCTAGATGCCTTAAGGTAGATTGCTAAGTTTAAAGCTAGGTTAGTAGTTAAAGGCTTTAAATAAGCCTTTGGCATTAACTTTTTAGAGACTTTTATTATTATAATTATATTTTTAACCTAGCGTTTACTGCTGGCTTTAACTGTTATTAACAATTGGGAGGCAGAGTTAGTAGATTTTATAAGGGCTTTTTTTAATAGAGACCTTCCTAAAATAATCTATAATAAGCTACTAGAAGGCCTTATAGCGTTATTAGCTGATTTAAAACTGCTATAGCTAGCTACTAAAAATGGTTATGAGCCTGGAACTTAGCAGGTCCTATTGCTACTAAAGGCCTTATATGGCCTAAAGTAAGCCCTAAGACAATGGCAAAAAAAGCTCACTGAACTACTAAATAGTCTAGGGTTTAGGCCCTTAGTTAGTGACTTTTTAGTATATTATAATAGGTTTATAGGGCACTTTATAATAGCTTATATTGACAACTGTTTAATTTTAGGACTTAGTAAAGCCTATATTGAGCAACTAAAGTAGGAGATTAATAGCATATACCTTATAAAAGATTAAGGCCTTGCCTAGTAGTTTTTAAGTGCTAAAATATAGTAGGATAAAGCTAACTACAGGCTTTATTTTAGCTAGCCATAATATATTAAGCAAGTACTAATTAAGCTAAATTTAAAAGATATTAAGTCTATTAAAGTACTACTATAGCCTGGTATTATAAGGGCTAAAAACGCTAGAACTCTCTTAAATCTAGTAGATAAATACTATTATTTAGTGGTTATAAGCACTGCTAACTACCTAATATAGATAACTAGACTTAATATAGCTTTTAGCTATTAGTAGCTAGCCACCTATATGTAAGCCCCCTATAAACTATACTTTTCTACTGCTATAGGACTATTTAAGTACTTAAAAGGCACTACTGATCTTGCTATTTGCTATTTTGCTATAGGGGACTAATAGCCCCTATATAACACACTAAATGACTCTCTAAGTTACCTGCCTATAATATATAGCGATAGCGATTTTATTAAGTGCTTTAAGACTGCTAAGTCTATTTGGGGCTATACTATTATAATAGCTAATACTGCTATAAGTTGGAAGGCTAAAAAGGCTAGTATAGTAGCACTTTTTACCCTAGAAGCTAAATATATAATACTAACTAAAGCTGTTAAAAAGGCTTAGTAGCTATAGGGTTTTTATATTAAAATTTAGTAGCCTATTTTAAGGGCTATAGCACTATATAGTAATAATACTAGTGCTATAGCAACTATTAAAGATCTTAAATATTATTAGCATATAAAGTATACTTTAGTAAAGTTTATATATATTAGGAAAGCCTAATGCGCTAGAGATATTAATATATACTATATCTTTACTAAAGATATAGCTGCTAATAGCCTAATTAAGCCCCTAGAATCTACTAAATAGCTAAAGTTTTAGCCGATACTAGGGCTTATTAGGTAGCACCCTTATTAAGAAGGCGTGTTAAAATTAGCTGGCAATAGTTGGGTGCTGCCCTGTAGTATATGCTAGCTATACGGCTATAGTGGCCACTTTAGCCACTACAGCCTTATTAACTAGCTACTTAACCCATTTAGCTGTAGGGTTTATTCTAGGCTTACCTATAGCGGCTATGTGGTATGTGTGGAGCCCTAGTAGAGTGAGTATAGGGCTTTATAGCGCTAAGTAAGGCCTGTTGGGGTTATTAGTGGTGCTAAAGGTCGGCACTACCGGTAGGGTTAGTTAGTAATTTCGGTGATTGCGTTAGTGGATAACCCAGTGGAGTTAGTGGGTCTTATAAAGCCTATAGGAGGTCTCCCGGAAGGTGTGTGTATAGGCCCTGGGCAGCCCCTGTGGGGTTCGGTCATACTAAACCGACCTACTAACCTAAGCACTAAACAATCTACTATTTCAGGTGGCTGTAGATCTTACCAACTAGGGCCTAGCCAGGTCAATCTCTTTTATATTTAGCTAGTAACTATAGTATAGACTTAGTGCTATTAGCACTAAATCTACTGTTCCTCTAGCTATATAGCCACTGGAATTTCCCTTTGTTTAGCTACCTAATAATTAAGCAACTCAATCTTTTAACTGCCATTGCTACCCTTTGCCTTATAGCGACCTACCTGCTATAGTCTTTGCTTCTAGTACTGTTAAGATCCGTTACCTTCTGCTGTAGCTAGTTTGTGCTCCTTATAGGACCTTTTGTAGCCCTGCTACCGTATGCCCTACAGTGTACTACCTTTTTACAATAATATATTTAGTGCTAATAGTATTAAGTTTATATTATAGTTATTAGTTAAATATAAAAAAGATTAACCTAGTTAGGCTTTAGTTAGTAGGATTTATAGCTATTTAAAATAGTGGATTATTTAGTGCTTAAGTTAGTAGGTCGGTTTAATATAACCGAACTCTATAAGGGGTTTTTAAGGCTTATACACACTTTTTAAAAGACCTTTTATAAGCTTTATAAGACCTACTAACTCTATTAGGTTATTTATTAACGTAATTACTGAAATTACTAACTAATCCTACCGGTGGTGCTGACCTTTAGCATTACTAGTGACCCTAACAGGCTTTATTTAGTGTTATAAAGCTTTATACTCACTTTACTAGGGCTTTATATATAATATATAGCTGCTATAAGTGAGCCTAGAATAAACCTTATAGCTAAATGGGTTAGGTAGCTAGTTAGTAAGGCTGTAATAGCTAAAGTGGCCATTATAGCCGTGTGACTAGCGTATGCTATAGGGCAGCACCCGACTATTGCCAGCTGATTTTAACAAATATAGTAGTCTAAAGTATTATTTATATTATTATAGCGGCTTTAAAAGAACTTAAAAAGCTAATTTTAGTATTAAAGACTTTTAACTAAGAGAATTAACTAGTAGCTGCTAAAGCTAAACTTAAACAGTTATTATAATTAAGAGTACTGCGGTATATAAAAGTTTTAAACTTAAATAAATGTGCTATTAGTAATAAATAGGTGCTAAAATGTAAGCTAAACGCTTTAAAGCAAATTGCTAAGTTTAAGGCTAGGTTAATGGTTAAAGGCTTTAAATAAACCCCTGGCACTCACTTTTTAAAAACCTTTGCCGCTATAACTATACCTTTAACCTAGCGTTTACTATTAACTTTAATCGCTATTAATAACTAAGAGGCAAAGTTAGTGGATTTTATAAAGGCTTTTTTTAATAGAAATCTCCTTAAAATAATTTATAGTAAGCTATTAAAAAGCCTTATAATATTATTAGCTAATTTAAAACTATTATAACTAGCTATTAAAAATAGTTATAAGTTTAAAACTTAGCAAGTCTTATTATTATTAAAAGCTTTATATAGTTTAAAATAAGCCTTAAAATAATAATAAAAAAAGCTCACTAAATTATTAAATAGTCTAAAGTTTAAGCCTTTAGTTAATAACTTTTTAATATATTATAATAAGCTTATAAACCACTTTATAATAGCTTATATTAAGTAACTAAAGTAGGAGATTAATAATATATACTTTATAAAAGACCGAGGCCCTACCTAGTGGTTTTTAGGTGTTAAAATATAATAAGATAAAGCTAACTGTACGCTTTATTTTAGCTAGCCACAATATATTAAGCAAGCGCTAATTAAGCTAAATTTAAAGGATATTAAGTCTACTAAAATACTATTATAGCCTAGTATTATAAAGGCTAAAAACGATAAAACTCTCCTAAATTTAATAAATAAGCACTACTAACTACCTAATATAAATAACTAGACTTAATATAACTTTTAGCTATTAATAACTAGCCACTTATATATAAGCCCTTTATAAACTACACCTTTTTACTACTATAAAACTATTTAAATACTTAAAAAGCACTATTAACCTTGCTATTTACTACTTTATTATAAGGGATTAACAGCTTTTACATAATACATCAAGCAACTTTTTAAGTTACCCGCTTATAATATATAGTAATAATAATTTTGCTAAATGCCTTAAAACCGCTAAGTCTATTTAAAGCTATACTACTATAGTAGCTAATACTATTATAAGTTAAAAGGCTAAAAAGGCTAATATAGTAGCACTTTTTATTTTAAAAGCTGAATATATAGTATTAACTAAAGCTGTTAAAAAGGCTTAATAATTATAAAGTCTTTATACTGAAGTTTAATAGCTTATTTTAAAAGCTATAATATTATATAGTGATAATACCGGTGCTATAATAATTACTAAAGACTTTAAATACTACTAGCATATAAAATATATCTTAGTGAAATTTATATATATTAGGGAAGTTTAACGCGCTAAAGATATTAATATACGCTATATTTTTATTAAAAATATAGCTGCTAATAGCTTAACTAAGCCTTTAAAGTTTATTAAATAGCTAAAGTTTTAACAGATGCTAAAGCTTATTAGGTAATACCCTTATTAAAAAAGCGTGTTAAAATCAGCTGGTAATAATTAGGTACTGCTTTATAATATATACTAGCTATATAGCTATAGTGGCCACTTTAGCTATTATAGCTTTACTAACTAGCTATTTAACTTATTTAGCTGTAGAATTTATTCTAGGCTTATTTATAGCGGCTATATAATATGTGTAAAGCTTTAGCGGAGTAAGTATAAAGCTTTATAACGCTAAGCAAGGTCTGCTAAAGTTACTAGTGGTGCTAAAGATTAGCACCACCGGTAAGATTAGTTAATAATTTCAGTGATTATATTAGTAAATAACTTAGTAGAGTTAATAGGTCTTATAAAGCTTATAAAAGGTCTTCTAAAAAATGTGTATAAGCCTTATATAACCCTTATGGGATTTAGTTATACTAAACCGACCTACTAACTTAAGTATTAAATAATCTACTATTTTAAATAGCTATAAATCTTACTAACTAAAGCTTAGTCAGGTTAATCTCTTTTATATTTAGCTAATAACTATAATATAGACTTAATATTATTAGCACTAAATCTATTATCCCTTTAGCTATATAGCCACTGGAATTTCCCTTTATTTAGCTACCTAATAATTAAGCAACTTAATCCTTTTAACTACCACTTTTAGTTTACCTTTATAGCAACCTTACTCATTATAATCTTTGCTTCTAGTACTATTAAGATCTGTTACCTTTACTGTAACTAGTCTGTGCCCTTGTAAGACCTTTTATAGCCCCGCTATTATATGCCTTATAG